>SCDT01001576.1:0-16070 GCA_004143765.1 Drosophila melanica
CAGACGGACAGACGGACAGACGGACAGACGGACAGCAAGACGGACATTGCACAAAACCAATATACTCTTTTCACTTTGTGAACGAGTATAAAAATGTAGACTTTACTTAATCGGTTATATTTAAGATAGAACTTTAGTAGCATTATTGTAAGTTTAAACGGTGGAAGCTGTCGAGACTCTGACTTGAATATATAGTATAACAAAATGTGATCGTTGCCCGAATTATTAATAATTCCATTAACATATATATGTATGTATATATATAAGACTTTTATTATACTATTAATGGTATATTTTTGCATTAAAATGACCATCATCTAATGTTTTATTAACTTTTTAATTGCTTTTTAAATAGTTTTTATTACATTTCACATAAAAGCCATTTGTTCATGAACTTTAAGTACAACAAAACTAAATTAATTTATAAAATTATAAAATTGTTGACCAATTTTTAATATTAATAAATAAAGTTTTAAAGAGAAGTCATTTTGTTATATTGGTTTTTATGGTTAAATAAGACGAATATTTGTTTAGTTTTTTGATTATGCTAGAAATGCACTGCATTTATTATCAATAAAAGATAATGGAAAATAAGTTTCTATAGATTCTCATATTATGTCAGCAGCACGTTAGCCGAGCTACCACAATAAAGATAAGTAGGTAAGGTGTGCTCTTAATCTAAATAAAAAAAAAATAAAAAAAAAAACATAAATGTTAACGTTAAAAATTGTTCGGCCAAAACGAAACAAAAGCAAAAAACGACAGACATTGACATTGAGCAAGATTTGGCAAAAGGCACGCGAAAGAGCCGCGGAAAGAAAACAAAAAACAAAAAAAAAAAACTAAATTAACAAATTCAGACACGCCTCTTCATATACATACATATGTACATATAGATTGGTATGTACATTTAGATACCTTTAAATGTTCATACTATGTAATCTTAGTAATATGCACGCAAAGAACGTTTTCTAAATTGATAAGGCTTTTTGAGTTTTGCCAGATAATGCTGGCTTGGCTTTTAAATACTCATGAGTCATGGTGAAATATTAAAATAATGTTCACAAGTAAGCACGACTGCAAGAATATTTCAATCTTGTGTAAACAGCAAATGAAATGAAATGAAATAAAAAATAAACAATAATGTGGAAACTTTCACTTACGTATCTCGAACTTTTGCTTGGGATAGAGTTTCTGCAATCGCCCAATGACATGTTTGGTTTGAATTAGCGCCAACTGGAAGAGAGTGGAGACAACATTGATTTGAAAGAGACGGGGATAATAAGTAAACGGTATCATGTGCATATTTAAATGTTAGATGTAAACAAACTGTAAGTGCTGAAGCACAGTGAGAGTGCAAGACAGGGGCAGAGAAAGAGAGAGGGAGAGAGTTTGAGGTTCGGTCACTTCCAATTAGACTTGCTAAACCAGCTGCTTTTGTTGCTGTTGCAAATTGGCATTTTTAATATAAATTAGCAAAGCAATTTCAAAGGTAATTGTGGCCTTGATTAACCCGGACCAGGCCAAGCCGAGCCAGTCGAGCCAATCGGCGCTTAGCACGTCTCAAGTGTGCCTTCAAAAATATGGTCTGCGTAATATAAAAAACACAAATCTCACAAATCACTATGTTGATGGGGAGACGGGGAGGAGAGAGTGGGACACACATTGACAGATGGATATTGTGAGCAATGAGAGCAACAGCAACACAAACAAACACGGGCCAGCAGTGCGTGAGACCCGACCGAATCTGAGCTACGATTGTATAACATTAACCAACAAAAAAAAAGAGACACACACAGCAACAACAACTTGCAGCGGTATTTTATTTTTTTGGGTGAGCAACAAGTCTTGGTCTTGCATAAATGTGTGAGGAGAGCCGAAACACGAGAGGGAGAGGGAAGGGTAGACACTACACGAGTAAACGTACATGTTTGAAATTCAAATGAAAGTTCAGTAAATCGAATGCACATATATATGCATATATACAAACCCATTGACATTAAGCTTACCTCGCTTTTGCGTGAACCAACACGAATGATTTTTTCCTTTTCCTGCGTAGACATTACAAGTTTCTGTTATTATTGCACAATTATTTTTAGTATGCGTATGTTCTTCAGTGAAAGCGTGTGGCGAGGACAAACGACAGCAGCAGCTTTTGGGGTCGCGACTTTTGCGATGGTAAACGATTAATGAAAATTTCAATTAACTGGCTACTAAACATCCATTCTCGTATTATTGTCACGTTGACTTTGTACTATAGGGTTAGAAACCAACAAAAACAAAAAAAAATCTTTTATTTAGTTTTTTGCTGGGCGATACTACGTCCGAGCAATCGCAAAACTGTGAAGTGATTGGTATGCGACAGAGGCCTTGATATGTTGCTTACTCGATAGATCGGACAATCGAGTTAGCGATGAGACCGCATTCCGATAAGTAAATATTGAACTTTCCATATGCACAAATCGATGAACAGCTGATTAGCAACAAACAACTGAAGTTATTATCATGTTTCTGGTAAGTAATTAACAATCCCGGAGAGAACCAAATCTATGAATTTACTGCTTTAGTTCATCAGTCGTCCTATGGGGACGCTGGGCAATCGCATGCGAGCGGTACGCGATCGCTTGGGTGATGAGTTTGTGGACAAACTCGATGAATTGCATCTGAATGCACTACGCACCGGTTTGGTGTCCACGGCGGACCTGCAGGAGGCGTATCGTAAGGCACGCGACATGAATACGAATCAGAACCGGCTCAATCTGCTGTGGCTGCTTGGCATCATATTCTTCATAATGGTAGCGACGCCCGTTTTCTACGAGATCATCTCGTTTCTACTGGGCGTGCGCTGTTTCCTGCCCAACAACCATCTCGTGTGGGAGGCGACGCGACCGATCAGCGACTGCGAGTTCTGCAAGGGCGTTGTAGCACCTCTAATTCTACCGAATTTGACGCGTGAGGACTTTGCCCGATACGCCTACTCCTCGCGGCCAATTATTGTGAAAAAAGCTGTGGTCCATTGGCCAGCGCAACATAGTCTTAACTATAGCTATATCAAGGAGCTTTATGCAAGCGTGCCCGGCTCTTTGGAATCTGTTTGCCAGTTCCAGCATTTCAATTCGGATCTTAAGACGTTGCGTGACGTTTTCAGGATGTCTCCGAAACGCGCCAATCTGAGCGAGGGCTCGCCCTGGTTTGTCGGCTGGAGTGTTTGTCAACCTACGGTGTTGGCGGAGCTGCGCAAGCTGTATCCACGGCCACATTTTTTGCCAGTTGATGCCGAAATGCCAAATACGGACTTTATTCTGATGGGCTATGAACAAGGCGCCGTCATGCATGTAATTAATTTTGAAAACAAGCGTTAAATAATCATCATTTAAACGTTTCCGTCTCCTTCCACAGCTGGATTATATTCCGCGCCTGATGTGGCAGGCACAGCTGCAGGGCAACAAAAGCTGGTTTCTATCGCCTGCGCCCGAATGTGATCATCAGTGTCAGTCGTTTTTCTTTTACGTCGAACCAGGTGATGCAGTCCTGGTGGATACACGCATCTGGTATCATGCCAATACCATACCCAGAGGTCAATTCTCGCTTAGCGTGCAATCAGAATATGGCTAAAACGTATTTAATTATTAAACAAAAGTCTGATAGGGTTAAGCAAGTAGTCAATAAATTTAAATGTTCCCTCCAATTGAAACAGCCTGTCTAAATCGATAGGCGGTATTTGACAAAAGTGGTAATTATCATTAATTTTCAAGTGTTTCGATAACAATTTATCGAGATGCAAGGCTGTTATGCTTTTTTCGCTTTGAAGCGCGCTTACATTGCAAAAATAATAGTTACAAGAAATGGACTCAGGTGACTCCGGATTTAATTTTAGTAAGTTTTCTGGGAAATGCAGCGAATACTTCGACCAAAATCCAATCAACCTGAGGGATCTATGCATAGCCAAATCGGTTTTAAAGCCTTCCGCCTTCTTAAAGAGTCTCGAAACTAACATGGAAGCCGCTGCACCGCCGATCTTGCCTAATAAGGTGCTTGGCACCGTGGAAGAATATGCGGAATTGTTCAAAGTATTGGACACATATCCCAGCAATTTGCAGCGACTGCCGAAAAAACGCGAGATGCAACGCGCAAACTCAGTGGTCAACAAACTCAACGATGCTACGCAAGATCAGGCAGCCATTAACAGTTCAAACGCATCCTTGGCGGTCAGCATCTGCCGCTTGGAGGAGGAGCAAACCGCTGCGAAAGTCTACAATGACTACAAAAAGTTTCAACAGCAGCTGCGAAATATCTACGACGAGATGGCTGCTTTAAAGAAGCAACGTTCGACCTACTTGAGCAAGCTCGCACAGCTGGAGAACTTTGCTCGCCAGCTGGGCGAACTGCTGCCCGGCGAGCGTGAAGCGCCAGATGCCTTCACACTCGCAGAGCATGAGATGCTCAATACCATTGCCGATAACATGAAGCAATTGAACTTTATACGCGCGCACAGCCTCTCAGATATGTCTGTGTTTAACTCTGGGGATAACATCGAGGCGCGCCTGGAGATTCTGGTTGATGTGCTCAACTACACTCTTATGCAAATAAGCTGCTACAATTCTGCCTAACACTATATGTTTATTAAGTTTTTGTTTACCTAAATATATGTTTATATGGTCTCTGCATCTACGTTCTCTTTTTCATCATCGCTGAGTAATTGTTGCTGCTGATCCTGCTTCAGCTGAGTAATTGTACTGTAGAGTGCCACCAGCTTGCGCGCACTACTCCTAAGGTTTTCCACGCGCTGTCGGGTGACCAGGCAGCAATCCATGGCGCTTTGACCGCCTGCGTTGCCATCGCTGTCCACCGTTTGTTGCATGAGCTGCTGGAATTGCTCCAATATCTTGGTGAGTGCCAGCTCGGATGTCGTACTAAAATTGTAGTCATTTTGCGATTGAACCGCATCGTTCGTCCTTGTTGTCGTTGTTAAAGTCTGTTTTTTGTCTTGTGTTTCGATTTGCAACAGGATGTTGTTGGACTTCTCCATAATTTCACCAATCTTGTTTACCTGATTGTGCATGGTCTTTCGCGATGTGGCTGCAGTGAATATTGTTGTTGGAGTTAATAATTAGCTAAGCTAATTACAATTTTATTTAATATAGTTACCAAGACCCGCCAATAGTTCGTCAATTATTTCCGACATTTTGAATCTGTTTTGTGTCTAATTGAGCACAGCTGTCAAAGTTATCGTTATCGTTAATGCTCGATATGCGCCCAGCTTAAGGCGTGATCATCGAATGGGACTTTATCGATTTAAATTCGGTTTAAAGTTGTTTTTATTCAATTTTTATATATTGTTCAAATTAAATTTGACTCTTTTTCATTTAAAATTAGTGTAATCTTTTAATGGTTTTGCATTACATTTACTCATAAACGTCCTCCTTGTCGGCGACGTATTTAATGATGTCGGCAGGTTTCAGAAGCTTCTCAGCGTCCGAGTCGGGAATCTCAAAGCCAAACTCATCTTCCATGGCCATGATGACCTCAACGTGATCCAACGAGTCCAAGCCCAGATCATTAATGAAGTGCGACTCCACGTTAAGCTAAAATGAAAATACAGTTAGTACAACAAAGAATGCTTTTGACATTTATGGCAGCTTTGTTCGCTTCTTTTGACGGCACAATAGATAAATTCAGCTGGCAAAGGCAATTGGGCATGAGCTTGATCTTTACCTTGCTGGGGTCGATCTTATCGTACAGCTTCAACACAAGCAAGACGCGCTCGTTGATAAGCTTCAGCGACAATGGCGGTTTGTCCGAGTACCGGCGTACCGATTGCGTTTGCCAGCGACATTTGCTGTCCTGGATTGTGCACCCGCAAAAAAAGAAAAGAACAAAACAAGCAAAGTTAGTGGATTCTCAAAATAATTAGGATACCTTGTCGGCTGTCACTTTGTCGTAGGCGGAAACGACTTTCAAGACACGATGCTCAATTTCTTCCATAGTATTCCTAACCGAGTAGCTGCGCAGTGCGTACTTCTGCAAGATGAGAATTGACATTGGTCAGCAGGTTCGAACTATTGAGTATTGCCATCGCAATTGCATTGCCGGCGCTCATTTCCATATGCATGAAAGCGGGCGTGGGTTTTTTTTTTTTGTAATGTGATGCAATATGGGTATTGCTAGACGTCACGTCTTACTTTAACCTGGGTACGCCAAATAGCCCTGCGGTTGACAACATCTCCCCCGTAGAGTTTTTCACAATGAGGTTAGGGCGCAATAGTTATTATTTAAATACTCCGAAGCATTATGCAAATCTATAGAGTATTATGGGGTGCTTACTTGGGTGAGCTGGGTGCCGACGGCAGGCACCGCAATCCGGTGCAACATCCTAGACTGTGTCCGAACAACGGCACTGGCGATGCGAACTGTGCTCAGGGCAGCCGCAAATCGGCCGCAACTGCGTGCGACTTGTGTGAACGACATCTCTTGCTTAACCTGCAATGCAAATGAAATATATTAAATTCAGATGCTCCCCAATGTAGTGGGCACACGCTTTGAACAATATTTACACCGAATTTCTGACAAAACGGGGGCTCAGATTATGTAAAAGTTCTGGAGGAGCAAAGGCAGCACAGATGTTGAATGAAGTATCGATGCCGACGAAACCCAAAATAATCGATGAATCGATGAATGTTGTGTAGCCGGTTCACTCTGAACACTTTCAATGAAAAAACTCTCAAACCCTAGTAATTTATCGCTGAAGCAGTTTATTTGGTTTTATGTTACTTTTAAATAAGTTTAATATTAATTTAATATATATTCTTATTGACAACGCAATGAATAAGATGCTGGTTAGTGTTGAAAAACACAAAATTTGTGAAAAACTGCCAGTGGCGAGTATTTATTTTTGTTTACAAATACCGTTCGAGGCTGCCACCTGCTTTATAAAATACGAATGAGTTGCCAACAAGAAGAAGAGTGTGCTATCGAGTTTGACAGGAAGTTAGGGTGCTTCTCAGTTTAAATAGCAAGAAATAGCGGTTTTCAAACTGCACTAATCAATATTTGTATTGAAATGGAAATGAGATAAGATAGCATTGCCGCGCCTGTGATTACGTAATCATACAATAGCCATAGAAATGTAATCGAACAGTCAATTTGAAGCATTCATATATATTTACGATTTATATAAAACATATGCATATAGTATATTTGATTGGGAACATAAGTACATAGAATCAAAATTACACGCCTCGTCGCAAGTAACAAAATACAAAAAAAAGTACATAAATTACACAAATAGTATAACAAAACAATTGTCGTTTGATTTAAAGCCATTTTGGTATTTATTTGTATTAAATTCCTTATTGACCAGCAATCTGCAAGGAGAAATATTAGGTTAGATTCTACAGATGGATACTGTTAAATCTGTACTTACAATAACAAGATGGCCGCTCTTATCACGCACAACGCCGGGTTCGGCGCCCGTCTGAAGCTCAATGACGCCGCCCTTGCCCTTGACCACATTGTGTTCCAGCCTGAAAAATGCATAAGAAGTATTTGAATTGAAAGACAATTAGATTTTAATTTGTGCGCCACTTACGAAGCTCTGTCCACAATGGAGACAATGTCGGCGGTGCCGACGGTATCGATGATGTAGGTGCTGAACTCGATGATGTGCGGAATGATCAGGATTAGATCGCCCTTGTCCTTTTTGAGCTCGAGCGGTATACGGATGACCATCAAGTCGTCGTTGTGGTTCGTCAGCGTGAAGTCGATCTTCTCGAGCGGCAGTCGATGCTTCTGCTTGTAGCTCTTTCCGTCCAGCACATAGACGGCCTTGTTGCTGAGCAGAATGAATCGTTCGCGTGACTTGTAGCCATGTCGATCGAATTTGGTGCAGGCTGATTGGTATTTGAGTTGCTCGCTGCCGAAGGTGCTGGCCACAAAGTCGTTGACGCGCTGGATGTGCTCCTGGGGAATGCGATCGTCATGGAACCAGGCGGGCACACTGTTCGCATAGTTGTTCTTCTTGTCTTTGAACACCTTCTCGGCGAGCACCTTCAGCTCGAACTGGCGCTTCCGCTGCGGCGTCAGTTTCTGGCGATAGATGCGCGCCAGGTGGAGGCGGTGCAAGCGGTGCAGATAGGTGGACGCCTCCTGGCAGTGGCCCGGCGCCGGTGGCCAGCTCTTGTCGAGCACCTTGCTGGGCAGCTCCTTGGCCAGTCGCAGCAGCCACATGCGCTTCGCGTTCGCAATGAAGTCATCGTTGAACCCATTGGGCGCATCATTGCGCGTGATGAATCCCTTGATGAAGGCCCGGATCTTGTCCGCCGCCTCGCGCCGTTGCTTGGCCGCCTGCTGGGCGAGTCGCCGCCGGCAGTAGCTCTGCAGCACAATCACCTGGGCGCGCAGCTTCAGGTACTTGCGGCGCTGCAGAATACCCTTCCAGTGGGCCTGGATGATGGACGCGATGTCATGCTTCTTCGCCTGGTAGGCGTCCTCCGTGTCGAACAGTGTGCGTGGCCAGCGGATGAAGAGCTTCGTCTCGCCCAGCCGATACTGTTCGCTGTCGTAGCCCAAATCGCGGACGAGCAGCTGGACACCAGCCTTTGGTCCGCCGGCACCCTTATAGTTGGGCCAGGTGGACTTGCTCAGGCACTTGTAGCGCTCCAGGAAGAGATCGTAGCTGCGGCGATAGGCGAAACCGGCACGGCGCACGCGCAGATTCTCCATGAGGCCCAGGTACTTGACCTGATGCAGCACCAGCTGATCATTGAAGACGGACGGCAACTGCAGATCGTTCGGCTTGATGCAGCGTATGTAGCTGGGCTCCTTGCACATCAGTATGTCCATCAAGTTGTTTAGCGAGGTGCGGAACTGGGTGATGGCCGTTTCGGGGCGCTTCTTGCTGCGCAGCTCCTGTTCGGGGAAGCAGGAGCGCACAATGTTGTTGCCCGCCTTGCTGAGGGTCTCCTTGAGGTCGCGGAAGAGCAGATCGTTGTTCTTGTCCAGGAAACCGTTGACGGTGTAGGTCACCTCGCCGGCATAGTGCACCAAACGGAACTCGTCGCGACCCATCACCTTCTGCACGTGGATCGGCGCCTTCTCGTGGCACACGTAATGATGATGCTCGGCCAGGTTCTGGGTGAGCTTCTCGAGGAAGGTGCGATCGGTGGGCTCGCCGGGACGCAGGCACTCCTCATCCAGTATGGAAATGATGCCCTTGTACTTCTCCTCGATCAGATTGCAAATGACCTTGTTGTCAAAATACTCCACCGGAATCCACTCGATGCCCTCGCGCCGATACTCGTCCTGTTCCGACTTCAGTGTCAGCTCGATGAACAGCTGCTGCAGCTTCTCGTTGCAGAAATTGATGCAGAACTGCTCAAAGTTGTTCCTCTTGAAGATCTCAAAGCCGTAGATGTCCAGGATGCCCATCACGATGTTGCGGGCTCCGCGCGTCTCCTTCGCCTGCAGGGAGATGTTCAGGCGCTGCACCAGCCAGGAGAAGAGGCGATCGTAGACGGCCTTGGCCAGCGCATCTCTGGCATAGATGGCCAGCTCCTGGTTCAGTGGCGAGGTGACCACATCTCCCCGTGCATCGATGGTGCGATGCGTCAGCGCCGCGCCCAATTCGCTGGCATTGACGCCCAGCAGCCGGGAGACGGTCACAACCAGATCCCGGCTGTTCACCTGGGCATTGCCCTCCACCTCGTTGAACCCAATGTTGCCCAAGTGGAGGATGCTCGCCACAATCGCGAAAATCTCGCGCTGCTCCTCGGCACTGAAATCGATGACACTCAACGCCTGCTGCACCTGCTTGAAGTTCTCCACGTCGTCGATTCTGGTCACGCTGCCGTTCACCTGTGGAAGAGTTGCGGCAATTCACTTCTGATACATCTGTTTTTTGTAGCGCCCAACTCACCCCATCGGTCAGGTAGTTGTAGCTGTCCAGGGCGCGCTCCAGGTGCAGCTCCTGCAGCAGCTTGGCATCGGCGCCAGCCAGAAGCTGATAGAAGATGTGGAAGTTGCGCTCGCCGGCGGTTTGGGCCACCACGCGCGACTTCTCCAGCAGGTAGTTGAGTATGTTGCCGCCAATGGGTGCGCCCTTGTAGTCGAACTGGATGTCCATGTACTTGCCGAACCGGGAGGAGTTGTCGTTGCGATTGGTCTTCGCATTGCCGAATGCCTCCAGCACGGGATTGCTCTTGAGCAGCTTGTCCTTGACGCCCTCCACGGTGCTCTGGCGGCCGGAGCAGGCGGCAATGTATTGCAGCACCTTCTTGGAGGCCTCCGTCTTGCCGGAGCCGCTCTCGCCCGAGATGAGCACGCACTGGCCGCGATTCTCCTCGATCAGCGAACGGAACGCGTTGTCCGTCACCGCAAAACTGAAGATCAATCGAACTAGAAGATCACCCTTTTGTGGGGGGAACTGGAAGCTATTCGACTTACATGTGCGGCGGCATCTCGTAGAAGTGCTTATTCTGGTACTCCTTGATGTGGGCATCCGAATAGATGGGCAGCTGCTTGTAGGGATTCACCGAGATCAGCACCTGGCCAATGTAGGTCTGGAATGAGAAGTGAATGTTTTAATATGGCAGGCAACTTTGGCATCCGATTGGATAACATAGCGAGAGCTTACACAGATCCAGCATCCGGTCTAAATATTGAGTACAATATGTTAGAGCAGTGGATGCGTGGTAAAAGTTAAGTAAAGTAAAGAGAGTGAGACAGAGAATAATGTTGTGAAACACAGCGGAGAGAGAAGAGAGTTGGAAATTTTGATCATTTCATTCATCAATACTCACATAGATGAGGTTCTCCTGGAAGCGCTTCTTCAGATTCTCAATGAACGCATCCTCGCTCTGATAGTTCTCGAGCAGCACAAAGTCCTGAACGCCCGCACGATCCCGTTCGTGCAAACCCGTCTCCATGTTGGGTAAAGATGTGCAGCTAAAAAATTCGAAAACTTTATTAGATAAATATATATATATGTATATCAATTTCTGGGAAACACTATTGAAGGGCCTTCTTCGCACTCAAGTGTGCGTGTTTTCCCGCTAAGCGAAAAAAACAAAGGTCTTTAATCGGCTGGTGTCGTTGGGCGCGATTATAAAAGCCTCTTACCCAATAAACTTAAAGAAATATATAGCCCAATTGATAAGATTTTTTTCTAGTAAAGAATTTATAGCCTTTTCCCAATAAGGAACTAAGGCTAGGACCCATAAAAGTAGCTAGAGAGCGTTGCAGTCGGGTGTAACCGACTATACAATACTCAGAGTTTCGAGTTTCATCAATTTTTTCAGTAAGTTGAAAACCGATCAAGTGATCAACAAGTGTTTATTTTCAAGTTGAACCAATATGCTCTGTTCACTTTGTGAACGAGTATATATAGATATTAATTAGCAATTGATGAATGTTACAATCTGGTTTAATTAGTTGGGTCAGACAGCGTTGGGGAGTTTATTAAAAGCATTTCTGATATATATATTATTTATAGCGCACAGAGTTGGGCAGGTGCAATTCACATTCCGACTTATCAATGTCATATTTTATATCAGTGGAAATGCCTGGGTTATTGGGTCTATAGTTTATTGAAGTTGTTGTTGTTGTTGCTCCGATATGAAGCTAACACAAATCCGAAAGCGTTGATTACGCAATGAACCCATTTTTTTCTATTTGCACTTTTATGGATTATGCGCAAACTTTCGCAAATATAATTTATAATTAGTTTAGGGCGCGTCTGCCGGAAATTGTTGAACCATTCCCGATATTGTTAGCATGATGTAAGCACTTTAAATTGACAAACTGACGCTCGAGTGTCGCCTAATCAAACACATTAGAAGCAGGTCCGTTTTACCTGGCCATGTTGTTGTGTTGTTGTTGTTGTTGTTGTTGTTGTTCTTGTGTGTGTGTGTGTGTGTGTGTGTGTTTGGTTTATCCTTATGGGGTTGACTTGCACTTTACACTATTTACACTATACAACTGAATTGCGGCAATTTCTTGCACATATTCTGCACATCAGCGACTGCGTTGGCAAACTAACCCGATCCGGAGTTGGCAATAACGTTTTAACCATCAATATTCAATTGAAATTGTTGTCGCTGACGCTGTCGGCCCCGCTCTTGTCAGTTATCAACGATTTAGCTACACGGAGAGCACTCCCAACGAGCCGCAATGGCCCAATCAGCCACCAACCGATTAGATAGTGCGTTCAGTTTTCAGTTCGCATTCACGCAAAAGCTGCCTGTAAAGAGCACATATATATATATTGTTCATATATATATATATATGCATATATAGATCCGCTGAAGATCACCGAAAGATGACTCAGTTCACTAATTAGATCCAATTCAAAAACGCACTTCGGATAAGATAATATGTCTATTTAAATCAGTTTAACAATCAGTTGATCACTCGAACGCTTCACTGCGATCACGTTTCGACTGCAACTGCACATTTTTATACACTAGCTTGGCAGCTTTAGGCGCCATTAGAGAGCCGCGGTCCATTTAGCGCTCTTATCAGTGAACCAAAAACAGTTATTGAGTACATATTGTACTACATTCAATTTGTTCAATGTCGCTGCGTATACTATTCTATATATATATATATATTTGTTTACATACAAATGCATACATACATATATATAGCTGCATGTTTAAATAATTACACAATCCGCTCGATGTGGCTCACATACATACATACACAGATATGCACATACATATATATTCCATATCATATCATATTCCATTTTCCGGGCCCACGTCCATGCCCATGCTCAATAATGCACCCAATTGCCATAGCTTTGATCAATAATCGCCAATGAAATCCATTTAAAACGCCTGAAAAGCGCCAACATCAAAAATAAACCCAAAAAAAAATACTCAAAAAATAAACAAAGAATTTTGTGCTCTTATCAAATGAAAACCAAATACAGCCCAAAAGCCAAATTTCGAGTTTCAAGTACGTTTCGCTTTATCCCACTGGAGGAGAGCAGGGGATTAATCTGATATTTACGCTGTATTCTCGTAGATAACCGAGAATTGTTTACAGACATAAAGCTAAAAAAAACTGCCAAAAAACAGCTAACTAAGAAATCATTTAAAAAAATCTAAGAAATTCAGAATTTGTATCCTTATTTTTAATTCGAAAATTATTTGTTTCAAAGAAATTGCATAGAAAAATTTACTAGAAAAAATTTGTTTTTGTATGAAAAACGTTTTGTTTTTTTTTCAAAAATATCCTCACCGAATTTGGTTATTATGAGTGCTACTAGGATCCTGGAATATCTGTTTAAGATTAGCAACTTCTGCTAAACAAACAATCGCTTCAAAATAACATTTGTATACCCTGCACCCATTGAAAATGGGTGAAAAGGGTATATTGGTTTCATTGAAATGTATGTAACAGGCAGAAGAATGCATTTCTGATCCCATTAGGTATATATATTCTTGATCAGGACAATGAGCTGATTCAGTCATGTCTGTCTGTGCGTCTGTACGAACGCAGCGATCTCGGAAACAACAGAAGCTAGAAAGCTGATCTTGGTCTCATTCAGTTCGTTAATGTCAAACGCAGAACAAGTTTATCATTTTTTTGTTGTTTGTTCGATAACTTGCTTCGTTTCATTAATAACAATAACAAATGCAAACGAGTTGAAATGTTGATGAAGACAGACGGCAGATGGAGCTAGAGGTAGCTCAGGGTATGTCCTAGTCGGGCGTGCCCGTTTCTTTAGCATGCTTTAGAAACGTTGAAAACTGAAAAGTTTATATGCAATTTTATATAAATTCTAATATTGAATTGTATTCCTCGTTGTTCTTGTTGTTAACAATTCGCTACCCTGTAGTTTTCTTGTTGGTTATCCGAAAAACTTTGCTTGCAAAAACTGTGATACGATCCACGATCAGTGCTGAACATATATTCGCGTGCACAACATTATCAGTTCCGTTGGTGTAAAATTCCACGGGTGCCTGAAGTTATGCCGCACTTTTGTGCGTTATATTCTTGATGTCAATGACACTTGTTGGTGGTTGGGTTTGTTGCGCTTAACCGGAGTTCGGCTACGCACCTCAATAAACATATCTGTGAACCGGGCTGCTCCTTGCGCAAACCATGTAGCAACTCGGGACTGGTTTGGGCTGTGTGTGGACCCATTCCCAACTGGTATTGACCTCAGCAGTGAAAACTCAGCGATGGGGGGTCAACTAAAAAAAAAAAAAATACAAATAAAATGTGAACCTGCTCTAAAAAAAAAAACGAAACAAAACCAGTCAAGAAACTGAACTGAAAGGGTCCAAGCGGGCCCGAAACAAATGACGTAATTTCTTACACGACAACACTCAGACACAATTACGGGCTATTGAACCCAATGGAGAGAACACGCTTTCCATGGGCTCCGGGGCAAATCGATTGATCGCCGAGCGCAGATTACCGCCGAATGCATTCATTCAGCTCCAAATTGCCCGACCGGCAAACGGAGACAAAACCCAAAACCCAAAAGCCGAAGAAGATGCGGCATTTATATGGAAATTAAGCAGCGATCTTATTAGCCACATCTACCAAACTAAAAAAGAGGTAACTAAAACTGGCGTCAAAACGGAGAAAGCCAACGGCGACAAATGGTGGACAGCTCGGAATTGGGGTCTGCTGCGAGTCGAATATGGAAATGAGAAAATGGGTGCATCAAATATTCTAATGAGAAAACCGTTGGCATAGAAAATCGATAAAGAATAAAAGAACAATAACAACAAGATGCACTCTGCAGCCGCTGCTCTCTGTCTGTCTGTCTGTCTGTCTGTCTGGGTGGGAGTTGATGCAGTCGCTATATAAAGGTCGTCCGACTGCAGCGAAAGCATATTCCTCGATCGGACATGGAGCATAGAGCAACTGTTCTCTGGATTGGTGAGTGCGGAGTCAAACAAACTGAACGAGGGGAAAAACCAAAATTTTCGATTTGATTTTCTATTTTTTTTTTTTAGTGGTGCTCTCGTTGCTGGGCAGCGGCCTCAGCTTCCAGGAGAAGGCGCCGCTGCAGCCGGCGCAGGCGCGCAGCGACAGCCTGCACCAGTCGCAGCAGCAGGTGCTCGGCGGCAGCGGTGCCGCCAATGTGGAGGAGGCGCTCGGATCGACGCGCAACATCGACGATCATGTCCTGTCATCGATCGGTAAGGCTGGCTTCAAGCACTTTATCGGCTCCAGCACGATAACGACGACTACGGCCAAACCGACAGTACAACATCAACACCATTACTATTATCCTTCAGAGGGCAACGGACATCCGCGCCAGGTCGGGCCCCTGCCGCCAGGCGGTTATCCCTGGCCGGGTTATTCGCAAATGCCGCCGCCGCCGCCGCCCCAGCGCCCCTACGCGCCGCCGTACAATCCATGGCCCTATGGCTGGGCTCATTGGGGTGGTGGTGGCGGTGGTGGAGGTGGCGGTGCTGGCGGATTTCCTGGCTATCCTGGCAATTTCCCTGGCTATCCTGGCTACCCTGGTTATCCTGGTCCCGGTTATCCTGGTCCCGGTTATCCCGGCTACCCATATCCCGGCTTCCCGCGCTACCCCGGCTATCCTGGCTACCCCCAATATCCCATCTATCCCGGCTATCCCGGTTTTCCATGGTATCGCTCCGCGGAAAACGAAGAACTGGACGAGGCCGCTGTGCAGCCAGAGCCGGCACAGCGCTCCATACCCGGCAGCTATCAGGCCCGCGTCCTCGCCTCCGCCGGCAAGTCCGCCAGCAACCTGTTGCCGCTCTATCAGCTGCTCAATGTGGCCAGGGTCTAGACCCCAGGACTTAACAATCTGAACTTTCCAACGAGAATATACAAAATTAAACAAAAATCTGACTTTCGATGTTTTTCAACTCTAAATTAGTAACTTACGAGAGAGGGAGAGAGAGAGAGAGAGGGAGAGGGTGCGCTTCAGCGATCCTCAAAGATCTTGAAATCTTGCAAATACGAAAATGAATGAATAACAATTCGAGCTGGCATTCCGGCAATAAAATCGCGTCAATGGCCGCCACTTGAATCGCTCCGCTCTTAATGATCGTTAACCACTCCGCTCTTGAATTTAC
>SCDT01001577.1:0-11322 GCA_004143765.1 Drosophila melanica
TATATATATTTTTTTAGTTTTTTTTTAAAGAAATTACAGTATTACAAATGCTACTGTTAGTATGAATGGTATTTGCATATTTCTTATGAAGAGATATTAGTAATTTAGTTAGTTTAAAAAAGTTTTCAAAACCAGCACCAACTCACTTATTTAAATATCGCGAAGCAATGTTTGACACAACTTGTGAAAAACTTGTTTATAAAATATATAGAAAAATATTTAGAAAAGTAAAGTAGATAAAGTTGTTTTTTTTTTATGATATACAATCCAATTTGTGTTAAAGCAGTTTTAGAAAGCAAGATAACAGTTTAAATTTTATACAACATTTAAGAAAACAAATTATAAGGCGTGCTGTACCTGATCAGTTTGTTGGAACCCATAGGAGACGCGTCATTGAGACCACCACTGTGTTTGTTCGTTTGGTTTGTGTGGGGTGTGGTTGTGTAGAATAGAAGGCGTGTAAGGGAGGGGAAAAAGTTGGTGAGTTTTTTTTTTTTTGTTTTCAATAAATATACACATTAAATTATTATATTTAAAACTAAATTAACTGATATGTACAATCAAAATACTGAACTATCTAAGGTAATCAATGGGTGTCTATCAATATTCTTCCTATAAATATTACGCATACACTTATAAAATGTAGCCCGCTGGAATAACTAGCTTTCTTGTACATTCTTTTTATACATTCTGCTGTTCACCTGCACCGTGTTCACAAGTAAATTCAGCAAGTGCCTAATCCTATACACTATAATCTTATTCTGCTCAGATTGTGCGTCTCTATGATAGAAAACATACTTGCGTATAACAGGTGGACTGTCCTCCACCTGACCGTTGGACTCGCTGGCCAAGCGCAACGCCAATTCGTGATCGCGACGTTCCTGTTCGAGCTGCTGGCGATATTTGGCATCGTCCTTGGCTTCTTTTTCGAGCTGTGCCTGCAGCACCAAGGCAGCACGTCTATCCTCCTCCTCCTGACGCAGACGTTGTACCTCGGCCGCCTTACGCCTGGTTTCCATTTCGGCTTTGCTGCAAATCAATCACACAATCACAAATTGAAACAATTAATCCATAACTGTACTAACAGTCGCTTGTTTTCAGCCTCCTCGCGCAAACGCTGCTCATCAGCCTCCTTGGCACGACGTTCTGCCTCCAGGGCTTCTTGGATCTTGCGCAGGCGCTCCTGTTCCTCAGCCTGCTGTTGCTCCTTCAACTTGGTGTTCAAGTCAACCGTCAGCTTATTCATGTTGGCCATTACAACTGTGTACATGGAGTCAATTTCTCGTTGGGTGATGCGAGGATTTTGCTGTGAAAATGATCAGTTATTGGTTACCCATTCAAAATAATAATAGTAATTCAAACGCACCTTTATCTTATTAATGGCATCGTCGATCTGCCTGTAGATATCGTTTACGCCGCCGACAATTTCTTCACGTCCAAGTTTAAGACCGTTGGCAATTTCAATGGTTTTCACAGTGTTGGCCCGTATTTTGTTGATCTTGGCAATGCCCTGGTAGCGTGGACGATGATGCTTGCGTGCCAGAAAGCCGCGAGCGATACGCTGCGCGGTCAACACGCATTTGTTGCGATAGATAATGCGATTGCGAACTGAAGATGGGAAATTTGAGAGTCGAATATAAATTAAATGTGATCCAAAATTATGATTTTACAACTTACGTTTTATGACGCACAGCGCGCCCAGCGCGGACTTGACCCAGCGCGAGCGTATTAGCCACTTCTTCACCTTGGCCACAATGGCCAGCATATTCTCTGGATCGGACCTCATTATGCGATCAAACTCCACAAATTTGCCCGGTCTAAAGAAGACCTTGGTGATGCCAAATTTAAAGTCCTTGGCACTCAAGTTGAGCGACTGGAACATGGCTTCGCAGAAGGTACGTGCCGGCAGCGAAACGAGTTCCGGTGGCAGCACCGACTTGTACATGCTGTAGAGATCGGCAAAGAGCACACGCGATGGAAAGCCGTGCTCCATTAGCTCAAGCACTGAAATAGTGCCAGAGCACTTGAGCTGTGCCAGCGCCAGGCAGCCCTCAAACTGACGGTCAACCATTTTGCTGTTCGGCTTGATGCAGCGTATGAAATTGGTGCCCTACGGTTGGGAAAAATATTTAAATGAGCTGTCACATAACGTTTACGCTTACAACTTACGTTCTGCTCGAGCTTCTCCATGAGCTCGCCCAGCTGTGTCTTGAATTTGGAGCCAACGGATATGAAATTCAGCTTGCCGCGCACGGAGGTGTTGCTGCCCGATGGGAAGAGCATCTTAAGGAGCGGATTTTCACACTCCTGCACCAGGCCTTCAAGCGAGGCGTGCAACGCATCATTATTCTTCTCAATGAACTGTTCCGTGTTATAGCAAACGGCACCAGCGAAATGACGCACCAGGAAACCCTCCTCGTCACGCAGTGTGCGATGCGCCTTGAGGCGAGACGAGCGCGGCAGTCCAAGACGATAGTGATTGGCCCAAGACTTGTGCACCTCGGCTGTGAAGTGTGCCGGCGATGACTTGGGCAGCTTGGACTCCTCGTCCAGCAGTGTGAAGATACCATTCGACTTGGCCTCGATCAAATCAATGATATCCTGATTGTCCGTAAACGTGATCTCCGGCACATTGAGGCCCTCGCGCTTATACAGCTCCTGTTCGTTTTTCAAAATGTTGTCATTGAAGAACTTCTGCAGCTTCTCGTTGCAGTAGTTGATGCAAAACTGTTCAAACGAGTTAACCGTAAAGTACTCGAAGCCGGCAATATCCAGTACGCCGATGTAGAAATTGGATGCCTGGAAGGGAATGCTCTGATTGATCAAAGCAACAATGCGATCGAACAGGCGACTGTAAATGGCCTTGGCCAAGGCATCGCGTGCATTGCTCGCCTCGTAGATCTTCAGAGGAACCCTAAAAACGAGATGAGTTTGAAAAAAGCGCAGTCAATTGGATCCCCTGCCACAAGCTTACATGATGACCGTGCCCTTGAAGCCACCGCCCTTGCTCTGCATGACGCGCGACACAAGAGCCGTGCGCAGCTCGGTCTGATCCACGCCCAGCAGGCCGCTTGTAATGGTCAGCGATTGTTCTGACGCCTCCGACACCTGACAGCCGCCGCGCACATCGTCGGGTATCTCCTCAAAGTTAATGTTGCCCAAATGCAGCACGGCCGCCACCAGGGTGTAGATGCCCATTTTATCCGCATCGGAAAGACCCAAACGGCCCAATGCCTTGTCCAGATTGTGAAAGTGCTGATAGTCATCGATAATGGGATCCTTCAGTGGACCCTTCTTCTGGTGGCTCGTCGACTTTTGCGTATCAGGTATTAGCTGTTCGGTCTTGGAATTGGCAAAATACTGCGTGCAGCCGGAAAGGTACTAGAAGTATCAAGATTTTGTGAGTACTACATATAAGACTCAATTGAGCAAGTGCTTACGCGATAGTCATCCGGCTTGCCTAAGCTAAGCTTGTCGCGCAGCTGCTGGGGTGCGCCGGCTAGAAGCATGTAGAACACATGGTAGTTGCGCTCCTCAGCGCTCTGCGTGCAAATGCGGCTCTTCTCCAGCAAATAGTGGGAGATATAGCCGCCGACCACTTGGCACTTGGCGTCATAGTGCACCTCAATGAATTTACCAAAACGCGACGAGTTGTTGTTGCGTGTGGTCTTCGCATTGCCAAACGCTTCCAGCACAGGATTGGCTACAACGAGGAACATTATTAAATATATAGGTTTCATAAAAGAGACCCGAGCACCTACCGTCCAGAATTTTGGTCTCTATTGGACCAGCACTGTCGTGGGAGTAGCATAGATACTTGAGCAAATATTTGGTCGACTCCGTTTTGCCAGCACCCGATTCACCCGAAACAATAATGGACTGCGACAACTTGTAGACGCGCATATCGCGAATAGCCTTGTCCGCTGTTTAAGAGAGCATAAAAGAGAGATCAAGAGTTAGGAATTTGGCTCTGCATGCGTAAATGTTCTATTATTTACCAATGGCAAACACATGCGGTGGCAGCTCGCCCAAAGAACGGCCATTGTACTTCTTGATGGTATCGGGCGAATAGAGCTCCTTGATCTCACGATACGGATTCACGGCAATGAGTATGTTAGCCACATAGGTCTGCAATAGGAATTTACTTGGTTAGCTATAGATATAGAATTCTAATTCAAATGGGCAACTCACGTAGATCTTGTCTTTGTAGTAACGTGTTTTCAGGTTATCCAGAAATGTGGCCTCGTTGAGCAGCATAAGTTCACCTGGAAATTGGAGTAAGTAGCGCGATTATTTCTTGTATTTTATGGTGCAAGTTGACTTTCACCCTGGTTTGGAAGGGGTCGGGGGTTATCTTTAAGTGCTTTACCGCTCAACTGTTTCACGCAAGCGTAGCTAACGATCGCAACAACATTTTAATGCCCACGACGAGCAGCACTACACAAAAAAGAAAATAGGTTTACGATCTTGCCCAGAAATGGAGCATCAAGCAACACGTAAGATTGGCCTGGCTGTATGCTGCACAATTGCCATGAACAGATATCGCATCTGATCAGCATGAGTATGAGTTTAAGTTTCTCTAGAAAACGGTTTGGTTTATCTGGTTCTGCTTGGTATAACTAGAAAAGTAACTATGATTGCAGTATACATTTCTGCGGAATGTTAGATATATACATTTTTGCTTCTTTAAGATATTATCTAACTAGAAATTTTAGAAGTTATGTTACAGCTCCGATAAGAATTTGTCAGATTAAAAAAGCTGCCACATTTTCAACTCTTACTCAACCAGCTAAGTACAAACATTATATTCCAGATTCTTGTTCTACACTTTATATAACCACGTTCTACTCACAAACACACAAGAAACACAATAGATAAAGCTTCGAAAGCAAAAATACAAACACACAAACAATGTATGCACGTATTTGTTTGTGTATGAAATGGTTTATTGTGATTGTAATACTTACAGTTATCATCATGATCCTGTGGCCCATCACATGAGGAGTGAATGTCATCGTGGTGACACGTCCGTTTGGGGAACTTACGGTCAATGGGCGTAACCTCAAACTCCTTAGCGCCGATTTCAGTGATCCGACCCTGTATATAGCCATCCACGGGATCCCTCACCCAAACAAGCTGGGTGTCCTCCAACATTTTGCGCACTGTAAGCGAATAGAAATGTAGGTTGAAAGCGTTTGCTTAGTATTACTAACTAATTAGTTTGCGCTTTTCTACAAATAATCAAAGTGAAAAATCTTATCAAACTGTGGCCGTTGCCGACACTAACACGGGTAAACAGGTAACAACAGGCCAGCAACGCTC
Source organism: Drosophila melanica (assembly GCA_004143765.1). NCBI lineage: Eukaryota > Metazoa > Arthropoda > Insecta > Diptera > Drosophilidae > Drosophila > Drosophila melanica. Next base: position 5,323 of record SCDT01001577.1, read on the forward strand.
CGACTGTCAGCCGCGTCGTCAGAGTTCACAAAAGCAACTGAGCAACCAGCGGCTGATCGCAGCCAGGTGAGCTGTACACGCTAGAGATGAGCGTGTTTCGGAATTAAAGTCATGTCACGAATTAAGAAAAAGTTGTGTTACAAAACTTAAATTAAAACGATTTGAAGTGAAACATTCTTAAACAAATTTATTTTTTGAAAATATTTTAGTCAATTGAGGATAGAGATGGAGCCACAGGTATATGTGTTTCAATAACATGTTTTGCACAGAACACTTCAACAATTTATGTAACAATGACTGTTTCACGTAGTATATTTCATATTGTTCTACATCTATTCTATTTTAATATATTATGCATTGTATAATTATAAATTATAATTATATTTTATATTCCATATTGAACTTTCTTCCACTCTTAACTATAAAAATTTTTTCGTGTCACGCACACATCACAAATAATCGCTCATAGACTCTCTCTCCGTCTCATATTCTTTCTTTCTTTCTCCCCCATATGCGAGCGTTACTGTCATTAAGGCCGTTTTGACGCTCTGCTGGCCGCGGCAGCCGGGTCGGCCCGGTGTTTTATGGCAGCTCTCGTTGAGCATTGCTTAGCTATTAAACTTTACCTGTTTGGTCGATCATTCACTCTCTCTCTCCCTCCATATCTCTCGCAGACCCGCTCTTTTTCTCCTTTTGTGTAACTGTTGGCTTTTGTTCTTCGTTCGCTGACGTTATTGCCTTGTGGCAATTTCTGCTTCTTTTCCTATTCGTTTTTTTTAATATATATATTTTTTAGGTTTTCGTCTATACGTTGGTTACCTTTCTTGGTCATGCGTTGACTCACGGGCGTCGTGCTGTTGATAAGCACGGCTCCGCCAACCGTGTAGGTGTTGACAAATACTAGACAACCCCCTAACAATGCCGACCTTGTTGTGGGCCCCATTTGTTCAATTCATATTCGCATGTAAATAAATAACTAAATACTAGATACGCTATTTCAAACCGCAAGCTCTCGTTTACAGCAAACGCTGGATTTCTGCTCTGGCCCTGCCTCTGTTTGTGGTATATATGTACATATGTATGCATGGAAATAAATCTATCTGCCTCCCATTTACCTCTATCCCAGTGGGGGTAAGCGAGACAATGACGTTGAATATTATTTTAGCAACGGCGTCAAGGTGATATTCATTTATTTAGTTCGCTGGGTTAATGGTGCACGGCTCGGTTGAGTTCGGGCTCAGCACACTCAATTAGTCCCGGTTTTGGGTAGTACTCATTGCTGTGGGTCTCGGTGGAATAATGCAAAACAATTTTGCGGGTTTTCGAGAGCGCAAAACAATGGCGCAGCTCTCTTCCCTCGTAAATTAAGAAAAATATTTGCCAAAACGCTAAATTATTAAATGTTTTTTAAACGAGTTTGATTTTATTTATTTTTATTACTTTTTCTCAGCGAGAGAGCTGATGACAACAATTTGTAGCTAAACACAGCTTGATGTGGGTGTATTTTGCGAATATAATTGTTGCCTTATTTCGCAAAGATCCATTTAACTACTATATTTGTGAAGATAACTGTGTGAAATCACTGTGATCGTTAGAGACAATCAAGAAAAAGATTTGCACTTAAGCGTGCATGGGAAAGTCATTAGTATCTTGTTTTAATGACGCATATTTTTATAAAATAATATATTCAACTCTCTTTCTATCCAATTTTAAAAGTTCTTATCAATTAAACTAGGGATTTGAACAACAAAATGTTTGGCCGCGCCAGCGTGAATGTGTCACGAATTGCCTAATGGCATTTTACGCTTCTTGGCATTAAGATATCACTGAATATATATGTACATATATATATTTTAGATATCCAGCTTTATTTTTTGTTTCTTTGCTGAGTTTAATTGACAAACACTCTCAGGTTCGTATAGACAATTAATCGTGCGGGCCCATTAACTGCAATGTATCCATCACAATTAGCCCAGTTTGTGGAAAGAAAGTGGAACTTGGCCTATGCATCTGGCTGAAATCGCTTTATAATGTGCAAGGCAAATTAACAACAATTTTGCAGGCAATTTAACTTAATCTTGATTATGCAGAGAGTCAGCGCTATACAAAAAAAAAGTCGGAGTTGCAATATGCAGTTGAAATACCCTTTAATTTTGACGATTAATAGAGTTTAACACATTTCATTAGCAATTATGTGAAATTTTGTTGTATACTGCTTGAGCTACCTTAACCAAAGAATTGCTGATAATCATGCTTAAAATATATATGTACATATCAATATTTTTATTTTATATTCAATAAATTTATAGTTTGTTAACAATATCTACTTTTATAGTCCTAAGAAATGTTTACAGGGTATGTACGGAGTCATCAGTCAATGCCTTTATCGCTCTTGAATTGTTTTTGTATGCATGTCAGCAACGGCAATGATGACGCCTCAGAAAAGTTGACTCTGTGCCCACAATTTGTCTGGCACTTGAATCTTTTCGCTACTCTCCACACGAGACGTCGGCATAAATTACAAATTGCGCAAAAAAAAGAAGAAAATAATAACAAAAGTGAAGTTGCCTATGAACAGCAGGGCGTACGTAGGGCTAGGGAAGTGGGTATGTGTGAGTGTATGTGAGATGAATGCCACATTTGATGGCCGTTTACGTTGAGACGAAGCTGCCGAGCTGCATTCTGGCAGGGATTGCATTGCCTGGCAGGCAAGTGGAAATGGGAGACAATCTTCGTGCATGTCTCAGAGCCACAGAGTAGAAGCAGCCAAGTGTGGCAGCAGCAGCAGCAGCAGCAAAAAAGCATAAATGACTTGATGACGGAGGAAGTGCTCGAGGGCGACATTGACAATGGACAAGGCAGGCGGCAAAGGTGCGCAAAATCAAGAACACACATAGAGTCGGCGACTTCTTCACAGCGAAAAGCAAAGAGCAAAGTCATGTTTGGGTGCAGTAGAAGACGGCCGGCAAAGACTTATGAAATGTGAAGCCGTGGCCTGTGTGGACAGTAAATGAAGTGGCACCTGCATCGAGAAGCAGGTTGTCACAGGCAGTATAAAGTTTACAGGCTAAAAGGCTTATTTTGGCACGGCTGGGCTGGTTGTCTTGGCCAGGTCATCTGCGTAACCCGAGCACATGCACTGACACTTTTTGACCAGCCAAAGGTCCAATTAGCCAGACCTGGTCTCTGTGATTTGTGGCCACGTTGTGTGTGCCACACACACACACTCCACTAGAGTACGGTTGGTTGTGTTGCGTGGGCGGTGATATCATCAGCGCAATGTTTATCGTCTCGCCCCCTGCTGCTGACTAAGTGAATCAGCCAGCAACTAAGTTGCGTGTCTAGTCTGCCGTGCTAGACACTTATTACTGTAATTTAAGACACGGCTATTTGCTTATGCATTAGCCAAAGTGATGCGTAAAAATTAACAAGATTTATAAGTACAACAATCCTAAATAGCTGGAACATTGCTTTACTTCTTTTAATTAATCGGTTATATTAAAAGTCTCTTATTAAATTTGGTCAACGGCCGTTAAAAACAAATATCTTATCTAATCTTATCTGGAAGAATGCTTTGTTTCCAATTTACGAACAATGCAATATTATCGAAACCGGCTTATTATAGGAACTTTATGGTCGGTCTAGCCAAAAATCAGAAATTAAATTGAGAGTGCCAAGTTGAAGGGAAATTAAGATTAGGGTATACAATACACAATTAATAACTGATGTATTTATAATATTCTTATCTACACAGCGGTGTTTTAAAAAATACTAATTTTTCATATCGAAAACACTTTTGTGAATATGCAGTTGCTATGGCAGCTATAGTGAACCGATTTACACAAAATTATGCATATGTTTACTTTTCAGCTTTAAAGAACATTTCAATTTTTGAAAACTTTTCAAATAACAATAATTTGGAATTTTTTCTTTATTTTATTTAAACAAATAATAAATTTGTTAAATTCAATTGATAAAGGCAAATGTTGACAGTTCATAAATATAAATGTCTTTGATAACTTGTCTGTTAGCCCCTTGTTTGCGCCGATATGTATGTAATTGGCCTCTAATTAATTGTGACCAATTGGTAGCAGATAAGATTGTGTTTTATGACAAAGGAATTGGAAAAGTTATTAAACTCACCCCAGCTAGGATCATGCTGTTTCTTGTTCGTATAGAAATCCATGATATTGGCTTAATTTTTCTAAGTGTGTCTGTGTGTGTGTGCCTTAATGCGTTAATTGCAGTGCAATGCACTTGGGCCAAGGGTTGAGTTAGCAGCCAAGAAGTTCCGCACGAGGGTGCTCCTGCAGTTGAGTGCACTTCGAACTAAGCTTAGTGTATATGAATGAGGGGTTGACCCGAGATCTGAAACCGTTCAGTGTGTGCTGTTGTTGTTTTGGGCTTGGCAGCTGCTTCCTTGTTTGATTTTCACTATCGATTAAACACTTTTCGCTTGCTTTTCCATTACACTTTCGCACGTTTGGCCTATGTGGGGCTGTTGGATAATTTCACTGCTATTATCCAAGCCAATAATACGTTTTCGCTTTTTGCACTGGATTTTCGCATCAATTGCAAATGCCTAATTAAATTTTCTGGGCGGCCAACTATGGTAGAAACTTTATTGCACAATTTGCTGCAATTGCTGACCTACATTACGCGCCAGCCGCATATCATCGACAACAGATGAGCTGGAGATTGAGAAATGGAGATTTCCTGTGCCATACGCGACTAGTCTAGGCCAATATACACATAAGTAAATTTATATCTGCGTCGTGTACGTGTTGACTGCATTCGATGTATCTGTTTCTTATTATGTTCGTTGTTGTTTTCGTTATTTTTCTTTTAGTTTTTTTTTTTTGTTGGTTGCAGTTCAGTTTTCACCCAGTAACCGAGTTTTGAGGCACCCCGCCCCGAATGAATGACCCGCAAACGAAGCACGTGCGTTGCGACTGCAACGAGTGAACTCACGAATTGCACTGATGCGACTGCGGATTCTGTATGGAAACGGAGCAGGATGTTCGTTTACGGGTTTCGGTGCTGTTGTTGCGCATCGCATATCGTAAACGATAACCAGCGTTAACTGCGCCGAATCCGCAACAATTGTGTGTCGGGGTGTGTGTGTGTGTGTGTATGTGTGTGTGAGTGTGTGGGTGGGTGGCACAGTAATAATTCCATTTGCGTGCCAGTGTCGGCTAAATTGACAGTGCATTCTGTTTATGCTCCAATTCAAACCAAAACAATGGCAAAAATTGTAACACTTCGCTGAAGTGCTCATGGAGTCGCCACCAGGAAGCAATGGCAACTGCAAGCGGAGACGCACAAAGGCTAGCAATGACAGTGCAGCTTGGCAAGACATATAACAACTTCCGGTATAATTAACGCGGCCTTCCCGCTGTTTGTTGTCTTCATTTCAGCGATCCAAAGAGAGTTATTTAAAGGGGCGCAACAGCTGCTTGGGATGCTTTGTTGTTAAGAAACCTAATGTGTGAAAGCTTCTTCTAACTGTGTCTATTGTGCTTTGCACTGCAAATGCAAATGCCAAATTTAACGGCAAATTAGCGTTAGATCCCATAATATTGCACCTGAATGTGTGTTAAGCAAAAGCTTTTGCAAAGCTTTTTTATGTAAAAACAAAAGTAGAGAAGGCGGCACTCACACATGCAAAACTAGAGAGACAACAAGAAAGAGAAAGAGAGAGAGAGAGAGCACGCGAAGTGATGTGGGAAATGTTTCTTTGCGTCGCGAGGGTTGACTCCCGCTGTGTCAGAGGGAGAAATAATGTGCTGTATGCCCATCAGCTGTCTGCTCTAACATTGCGTGCTTTTTTTTGTCAACATGTGTACATGAGTACATACATATGTACATACACAAGCAAGGCGTATAAAGCGCTTTTAATATGAGAGCGCAATATAAAAATAGCTCGTAGCGCTGTTGTTTTGGCTACACAACGAATGACAAAGTTTTATTTTTATTTAATAACTTCATTGCAGTTTATTA
>SCDT01001578.1:0-12614 GCA_004143765.1 Drosophila melanica
TGGCCTGTTTGCACAGGCAGCCGACGCCATCGCCACTTTCGTTGAGAGTTGTAAATTTTACAACATAATTTCTGATAATTTAACCATATCTCTCCTTGTATTAGGGGACTTTAACAGTGGCGAACACTTGGCACATTTTTTATGATATTCAACATGGATTTATTTTTTATATACGTATAACAAACAAGAAAGCAAAAACAAAACACCGGCAAAGGGTTTTATGCTGCACTTTTGGCAGCAGCTCGTAAAACACTTTGGTTTTTACGATTTGGAAGCACACGGAATATCTTGGCTGAGAAGAAAAATATATTTGTAAATATATTACGACCCGATGACAACTTTTGAAATCTGAGCAGGAAAAGCAGTCAAATTCAACAGATCCGATAAATTAAACATATTTCTACTTTAAAATTGCATTAAATTGTACTTTACATGTATCATAAAAAATCATCTCTATTTTAGTTAAATAAATGCATTTTTTATCCTTGATAACATTTCCCCCCAACAACAATTTATTTCAAATAGCCAACTCGTATTAAAATTCGATTAGTGTTGGACACTAATTGATATTAGATATTAAATTAATTTTCTAGTGAATCGCCCAAACTATTTATATCTCCATTTGGGGAGAACGCCACTCACCGATTAGTCGCAGCACCTCGTGCAGATTCAGAAATATATTCAAATGCGTTTGGCCGCTGCTGAGCAGCGCCAGAAATAATCCGATTGTGAAGAGGCCTTTAAAGTTCTTCTCCATTGCGGCTGGGAATAAATGGCACCTTAATTGAACACTCTGCGGTCTTATTGTTTACAAATAATAACTGCTTGTCAATTGTTTGAATTCTGATTTTCTGTTTGCACTAGCGAAAAATATGAAATTGCTGGGCACTTTTTCAAATTTTATTAATCACTTTATAACATGGCGCGCATTTTGCGTTTGAAAACCTCACTGTGCGTTTGGCAGTTTGCCTCGCCTTAGACTCGGACGCGCATATTCCAATTGGAATTATCACGTTACAATGCGCTCAGCTTTTGAGCCAAGCAACAAGACAAATTTTTTTTGCCGTTGGATTCTTGGTTTTTTCCGCAACGAATTTTCGTTGATGCGCGCACCGTGACGATTTTCCACAAACTGTCAACTGGATAAACAAAACAATGCTAATGCGAAAGTATCTTTCAGATACTTTTAACAGTCTATGTTATGGGCTTGCGCTGTTATTCGCATGTAAACGCATTCGAGCATCCACTGTGGATGTTGTACTGTGGACAACGGATTCGAAAAGGAGCTGCACAGATGTTTTCGAATTTTCGAACTTAATAAAAATATACATGCTGTTAGGCTGCTGTTAGGCTGCTGTTAAAACGTGTTTGCTATCAATGCTGTTAAAAATAAATATTTGCGATCAAAATAATTTTTTCCGAACTCTTAAGTCAATCGAATAATTCCTTGTTAAACAATATGTATTCCGCACCGAATTATTTTACATTGGCATGTTAACAAAAAGTAAATGTTAATGTTGACATAATGTTAAGTTCCTTTGTAGCGCCCCACATCGTGGATTTTACGTACTAAGTGCTGCGATTATAACAGTTAAGAGGAAATTTAAGGGGTAAGTTTCAGTCACACTAAATTCAATACGATCCACATCCGAAATGCATATTTTTTTTGACACGTATTATTTAGTACTATAATATAACATTTTCTATACTTTTACTTTGATATAAAATGTAATTTCTACATATAGTTTTGAACTTTGTTGTGAAATATAACCGATTATAATATCCTCCCTTACCAGTCCCGAGTTAGAATTAATTATAAATATGAATATGAATACGTTTAATATATTTGTGTATTTGGCTTTAAGTAGATTATAAATAGCTGCACTTCAGACGTAACTTAGAAAAACACAGACATTTAAGTTAATCATATGTAAGTACGAATACATATTACACAAAACTGGTTTTGTATTCACTAAATACAAAAAAAAAAAAAATACTTTAATTTGAGACACTCAAAATACGTTCGATGAGAGCCTTTATCTTTATGTTGGCTTAAAGCATGTAATAAATATTATTTGTAAGGGACAATCCAAGTTTAGAGATATGGCGTCATTGTTTATCCTATGGCATTATAAATACATGTATTTACTTTATAAATATTAACCGGATATGTTGCACTTTCGATATTGTTTTGTCATTTGACACTTGACTTTGGCCTACATTCATTAAAAAAATTACTTGGACATTACAAAAACTTATATTAGACTATTCGTTGACGTTTAACTGTTCTATTGAACTGAGCGTTGTTTCAATCAACAAATTGTAGTCCAGTTCGTTCAAGCTCGCTTTGGCCGTCAGCAGGTCCAAAAAGGAGTCCAGCGGCGACAAAGTTTCCGCGGCGAGATCTACAAAACAACAAAATATGTATAATCAAGTATGATAGATCTAGTCGGAAGCGTCCGACTGATAAACACAGCTACGAGCTGTTGAAAATTAACTTTTAATCACTTTTAAACTAAGTTTATGATCTTTATGAGGCGTTGAAAACATAAAAACAAAAGCACGAGACTGTATACTTTAAATTAACTTTTCCATATTTGGGACGAGTTAGGGGAGGCATAAAAAAACTAAAATATTCTGAAATGTGGCCCTTTACAAGAAATTATTAAACCAATCATTTTTTTTATACGTTTAGCTATTATAGTTTCTGAGATATACTTAAAAGCAGGATAACAAAGTAAAATAAGTATCGGTAGAAGGACAACGAGGAGGGAGCAGATAACAACCAAACTCGAGCTCTTAGTGCAGTGCTTGCTGCCAGTTTGATTTTCAAATTTTTCCATTTTAAATAGGTTTTCAAAATGTTTGAGGTTGTAGATTTTTATCGATTTTAACATTATCGTTGATTTAATATAAACACACAGCCCGACAGACAGAGAACTATGGCTAAGTATGAAAAATATGAATACTTAATGGGGTCAGCGCGTTACATACATTGTCACGAAATCATTATATGCTTTTAGGGTATATAAATCTCAGCTAAACGTTAAGTACAGTGAACAACAAGAACAAGAACTACTCTAAGGACTGACAGGACACTGGCGAACACAGACAGAGGCGCTGCTTACCAGCCAGTCGATGATCGAGAATCGTTAGCCACTAAATCGACTACCAAATGGAGGCTCGCTGCACAAACACAACGCGTGCAATGGCTAAAACGACTGTGGTTAAAATGATAAGCAAGAAGACCAAAAGCAACGAGTGGCAAACGAGTGTTGTAGGCTTGCCCAGTGCTGGCCCGGGTGATGGATGACGTAGTGCAAATGAAAATGGGTTAGGCGCAATCAAAATAAAAGTAAATCATAAATATAAACTTTACAAAAGCTGCCGGCTGTCCAGCTGGACCTTACCGCTTCTAGCGTGCATTCGCGATTGGGAGACGCCGCCAGATCCGCGCCGTTGCGGTTGCTCCTGGTGCTGACCCGAAAGGATGTTGGCCGCGTGTTCGCGACCTCGAATCATGAGACTCTCAGGATGTTGCCAGCACTTTAGTAGACGCTGAGCGCGCTGCTTTGGCAGAGCGGACAGAAGCGACAGTTTCCGTTCGACGCCCTGCGACGAGTCCTCAATGTCTGCAAGGAAAAACAGCTCAACGATTAGCAAAGGCATGAAGCAGCATCCTTTTCAAAACGCACCAAAGACAATGCTCTTCATAACGTCCACTTGCAGCTCAAACACATGATTCTCCACGTACTGCAGGAACATGTCGTAGTCCAGGGCTCGGTAGCCCAGGTACGTGAAGAACGAGGAGAAGCCCTCGGGCAACGGAAACGCAATCGATTCCACGGCCAGGCAATAACGCTCCAGTATCAGAAACAGCGAGTGCTGCTGGCTGCTCGACATCTGGTCACTGAAAAGGAAAACCGAGTAAGGATGCGTTACATATATATCTAAATGAAGGACCTACATTAACTGGAAGCCGCGCAACGTCTCCAAGCGCGCATCCAAGCCGGCGGCGCGACAGACCAGCGAACAGAGCGCACGCGAGAGCTCCAACTGCGCGGAGACAAACTGCGAAGCCACGGCATGCACATGGGCCGGCGCCTGCGAACGCTCGAAGAAGGTCTCCTTTAGCCAGCGGAAGCCCGAATGTGGCTTCGACGAGTGCTTCACCAGATGCACGCTGAGTTCGCGTAGATACTGAAAGAACAACGTGAGAGAACATTAAATCTTTCGATATGTTATATGAAAGCTGAATATCTAATAACGCATTTTAAACTGATACAAATAATTGGAAAACCCCATTATCCGTTTTACCCATTGTTAATATAATCTAACACAACTCACCACGGAGAGCACATGCTCCTGCTTGCTGGCCGTGCATCCCTCGAGCTCAATGAAGGGCAGCACCTCGTTGCTAAATGGAAAGGCGCCGCCGCTGCCGTAGTCGCCGAAGCCGCCCGAGCCGCCCGCATTCGGTGTCATGGGGGTGGTGCAGCGGGAAAGCGCCTCTGGCTGGTAGCAGGCGAGACTGAAGATGAGTTTCTCAGTGACCTGCTCGGCCGCGAAACGCGGCTGTTCCTGCTTGGCGGACTCGTTCAGCAGTTCCCAGAGGCGTGTCCAAATGTCCGTGCGGTACGGAGAGAGTCGCTGCTGGGGCGACAGTAGCATCATGCTGGTGTTGTGCAACGCCTCGTGCGAGATGCCCACGCTGATGTCTGCGACACGCGCTTGGATGGGCCGCGTGGCCACGGCCGTCGTCAGCGGGAGCAGCCGCATCAGCGGCTTCGCCTCCTCGGGCAGGCCGCGCACGGCGGCCGCATAGCTGCCGGCAATGAGCGCCTCCTTGAGCAGCGCCACCGTGTCCAGTGAAAGGGGTCGCTCCAGGATGTTGCTCAGCAGCTCGGCCAGCACATCCATGTCCGCGGAATGAATGAGGAAGAAGTGAATAATGCTGATGCGATTGTCCAGCGAGCTATCGTTGCGGAACGCTTCGATCAGGTGGGCCTTCGGCACACTCAGCGACACCAAGTCCAGGGTGGCCGCATCGAAGGCCAAGCCGCCCCACTTGCGCAACGGCACCAGGTGGGTGACGTCGGGACCTCGGCTGTTCACCGCCGGACACACAATGTGGCACGTGGGCTCGTGCTGCAGGCCGACGTCCAGCAGATGCACAAAGAAAGCGGACGAGACCAGCAGATGATGTGAGCCCTGCAGCGCAAAGGTGGGACGCAGCAGGCGGGCCTTGTGCCAGGGCACGCCCGGCATGACGCAGTGCACCACACAGCCGTGGTGCAACAGGGAAACGGAGTAGGCAAAGTGGACATCCTGCTGCTGCGGCTGCCTGGTCGCCTCCTGGGCATGCTGTGGCTGCAGGGGCTGGTACAGATAATAGTGGCACACAAAGAACATGCCCGAGCTGTCCGCCAGGATGACCAGGTTCAGCGAGCTGTCATGCACGCGAAGCGGCACCGCATCGTCGTCATATCTGGGTGCCTCCTCTGTGGCGCTCGTGGGCAGCTTTGGTAAATTGAGCGGAATGTTGAGCTACGGAAAAGTTAGGGAGATTATCACAATGGAAGCCCAACTTCTTGATCTGAAGCATGCTTACGACTGTCTCCGTCGGCTGCTTTTCGTTGAACTGAAATGCGGACAGTGTGGGACTGAGAACCGGCGCCGTTTGTTCCCCGATCTGTTCCCGTTCGTCCAGCAAACTGAGGCTCACTGCCTTTGGCTTCAAATGTATGTAGTAGAGCGCCTGACTTTCTGCATCCCACTGAGCCCAGCTAAAGTTCTTCGCGAGCGTCTCATGCGTCAGTATGCTGACGTCCAAGCGCCAGGCGCTGCCCTCCGCACTGCCCGTCTGCGATGCGGTGGAGCTCTGCTTCACCGTACAGCTGTACTGCTTGATGGCTGAAAGGGATTTTCGTTAAGCTGTGGCATTGCCAAGTGGCAGTTTTCGCCCGCTTACAGTCTTCATGCGTGAGTACCAGCAGCTTGTCCTGCCAGCAGGTGCGCGTGGCACTCTCCACCCGCCAGAGGAACTGCGTCATTATCTGGCGGGGTGAGGGCTCCGCGGTTAGGCACGTCGGCGTGCCGCCCTCACTGCTGCGCACTTCCACCACGTACGCCTCATAGCGCTGCGACGTTTTAGTCACATACGACAATAAGGTGATGCTGCTGTTGATGCTCGCCTGGATCACCTCCACGCAGCCCGGCAGTGTCCAGAGCACGCGCAGCTGCTTCTTGGTGGCATGAAAATGGCCAATGCAGGTTTCCCGCTTATCTGCCTCTTCCAAATACTCGAATATCCAAGAAGTCAGCAGCGAGCCGTCCTGCTCCTGGCCCAAAATGCGCCATTCGTTGGCCTTCTCTGCTTGGAGAAGCAAGAAAATTAGTGCGACACTTTGCTATACATCTGCAACACTTGCCCTTGTAGCCCTGCGTGGCTAGCAGTCCGCAGAAGTTAGCTGCCAAGTTCTCCTGACGCAGCATATTGATTTTAATTTATTAAATTAAAATTATTGCACCCGCTGTAGCATTGCAAAAAGTGCTCGAGAAATCAATAAACCCCGCAAAAGAGTTGGCAACGCGGCAATCAGCTGTGTAGGGTGACCAAACATTACGACCCACCATACACACTACTAAGAAAGCAGCTGCACAATATATTTATAATTTAAATTTAAATTAACGTAAGCTATGTTCAATAAATTTCCTGCATTCCTGCATATAGAAAATTAGATACTATCTAATAATGTCACGATTATGGAATTTTTAGCTTGCCACGATAATATAGTGTGGCAGCATTGCTCATTCGATTTGTAAACATGGCGCTAAATACTGTTATGTTTAACTTTTTGCGAAAAAGTCGAAAAAAGCATATTATCAAAAATGCCAAGCGAAATAATTACTCTACAATTGGGCCAATGCGGCAATCAGAGTAAGTTAATTAACCAATGCACATATACAACAATCATATATATATATATATATATTTCTTGTGACACAAACGCAACAGTTGGCTTTGAGTTCTGGAAGCGCCTTTGCCTGGAGCATGGCATCTCCCCGGACGGAGTGCTCGAGGACTTTGCCGCCGATGGACACGATCGCAAGGACGTGTTCTTCTATCAGGCAGATGACAATCATTATATACCGCGTGCGGTGCTTCTAGACCTGGAGCCGCGTGTAATTCACAACATTTTGAGCTCGCCCTATGCCAAGGTAAATATCAGTATTAGTAATAGCAATAAATCTATGTAGGTACCAATGAAAACTCCTGTAATACACAGCTCTACAATCCGGAGAACGTCTACTTGTCCAAGCATGGTGGCGGCGCTGGTAACAACTGGGCGTCTGGCTTCAGCCAGGGCGAAAAAGTGCAGGAGGAGGTGTTTGACATACTGGATCGAGAGGCCGATGGTAGCGATTCTCTCGAGGGTTTTGTGCTCTGCCACTCAATAGCCGGCGGCACTGGCTCGGGCATGGGCTCATATGTGCTCGAACGCCTGTCCGACCGGTTCCCCAAGAAACTCATTCAGACGTACAGTGTGTTTCCTAACCAGGACGAGATCAGTGACGTTGTCGTTCAGCCGTACAATTCGATACTCACCCTGAAGCGGCTCACGAAGTGCGCGGACTGCGTCGTGGTGCTGGACAACACGGCCTTGAATCGCATAGCTACAGAGCGCCTGCACATACAAACGCCCACATTTACCCAAATCAACAACCTGGTGTCGACCATCATGAGCGTAAGCACCACCACCCTGCGCTATCCCTCATACATGAACAACAATCTGATTGGACTGACGGCGCCGCTGATTCCCACGCCACAGCTTCACTTTCTTATGACAGGCTACACACCACTGATCACAGATCTCGAGGTGAGCCAAAACCAAGCTACAATTTGCATGTGTTTAACATTTGTTCACCCGCAGACAAAGACCAGTGTGCGCAAGACGACCGTTCTGGATGTGATGCGTCGCTTGCTGCAGCCTAAGAACATGATGGTATCGTCGACTGCCGACAAGCGCCACTGTTACATCTCCATATTAAACATTATACAGGGCGAGGTGGATCCCACCCAGGTGCACAAGTCGCTGCAGAGAATACGCGAACGCAAGCTGGCCCAGTTTATACCCTGGGGCCCGGCTAGCATTCAGGTGGCGCTATCCCGCAGCTCGCCGTACGTGCAGACGGCGCACAAAGTGTCCGGCTTAATGATGGCCAATCACACGGGCATCAGTGCCCTCTTCAATCGTGCTCTGGCCCAATACGACAAACTGAAGAAGCGAAATGCCTTTCTGGATCAATTTCGGCGGGAGCCCATGTTCCAGGACGACCTGACCGAGCTGGATTTGGCGCGCGACACCGTTGATTGCCTGGTGCAGGAGTATGAGGCAGCCACCCAAATGGACTACCGCCACTGGAGTCCGTATTCGAATGGTTTGAAGGCTTAAAGTCAAATTCAAAATCGTCTTGCGAACTCTACAAAATTTGAATTTTAATTATGTGAAGCCTAGCACTCTGTGCATTCCATGATCGTTAGTCAGAAATTTAAATTTAAGCATTAGTCGGCATCATTACATTGAAGTCTTTCCGTAACGCCAAACTTTACTATACATTATAGAGCCAATAAATAAGAACAAATAGCTGTCAATTATGAATATAAAATAATATCATACTGTAAATAAAATCGAACAAGAAACATACTGTGAACCAATAATGAACAACAGCAAGCTTATCTCAGCACACGTATTATAAATTCATTTATATATGGACATAATCCTTTTACACCCACGTATATATAAACAAAAAAAAGTCGGTTTAACAAGCTGATAATTCGTATTTGGCGGAAACACAAAGGGGCCAAAGATAACATTGTTTCTATACCTGAAATCAATTTACAGCCGATTGCTCCTATTAGGCGATCAAAATATATTTGTGAAAAAAAAAGATATTTGGAAAAAACTGACTAGAAATGCAATCTGTCTACAAACATTTTACATATAAGTACCAACACACACATCCACGCGCACTTTACTCAGTATAATCTAGAACTTGATTTTCAAGTTTTCTTTTTTGTGATCCCGGAAGTTAAAAAAGGTTTTGAAAGGAAATATTACGAACTCTTTGTGATATATATATTTTGGAACACTGTATATATATATAAATTTTATTTTTTTAGGTAGGCCTTGACAACCGAAAAAAATTTGTACGTGTTACGGCAGCTTTGTTGGGGTTCATTATTAGTTCAAAATTCGTGTAGTACACACATAACTAAACATTTGAAAAATTTACATTATTGTTTTGTTTAGTGCTCTCAGCACATTGCGGCTTTACTTTTGACCTCAACGCAATAAATTTACGACTTTCACCCAAAGCCTACGAAAAATAAGCTAATTTAAGCGTACGTATAAGAAATGGTTCCAAAACAAAATCCGCACTATATAAAGATGTTTTTTTTTTTAGAGCATGTGCTGTGGCCCGGCAGGAACGTGTCCTTTCTGTGGACCGCCGTGTGGCGGACCCTGCTGTCAGTCCTGTTGTGTGGAGATGTGTTTCTCGCCGTGCACCCCAGCGTATTTGCAATGTTCCTTCTGCTGTGGTTGCTGAAGGATTATCGCAACAACTCCTGGCCGATGAGCCAAGGACAACTGATCTGGTGTGAGCACTGCAATCTTTCTCAAAATAATAATGTAAAACCAAAAAAAAAATCTAGTTAGTTTTAAGTTGTACACTTTAGTAAAAATTCAGACAGTAAACAAATAATAAATCTACTCCTGTATTTTTCTATGGTCCTGAGCAAAGGCACAAACTGATGCTCCTAAATAGAACATTGACATTCATCCATTAAAAAATCAAATTTTCAAGCCTCGGAAGCATTTAAGCATCAATTAATTTGAACTCATAAAGTTATTTTAGTACGTATATTGGCTTAATATAAAAATTTCTTTAAAGGAGGTGACGATAACCTTTTCAAATCTCAACTTCTAACACAAATCTCAATTTCTGTTTGAACCATTCGAATATACGAACGAAATCGGTACCCAACATTTTTCTATACTTACTCGGAATTGCAGCTGAAAAAAAATATGACACAAGAGAACATGAAAGAAAGGATAAAGAATATGCTACCACACAGCAGTTCAGGCCTTAAGGAATTAAAACTAAATAAAAGAGTATTTAGTCTAAAATGTCAGGTCTTGATTACTTACTAAACATTTCGAACATAAATAATTGTAATTAAGAGCGTTTTGACAGTTCACACGACGTTACTAGCGGTATATTATTAGTATGTAGTTTGCTGACCAATCCTTATCCTGGTATTCTCAACCGTTATTTGAAGCGTTGCGGTATTCCAACCAACGCTACTCGCGGCGAGATCTCGAAACCCAAGTATAGTGTACTTAATCCCGACCTCTTTTCTGAACCAAGTAAGATTTACACCCCGACCCTGACTCAGGATATATGTTTGAAATGTATGCAAAACTAAACTATGAGAGCTTTTTTATATTTCAGCAGGCCTTGTTTTATCAATAAACTTGCAACTTTTGCAGCATGCTTCAGTTTTTAGACTAGACTCAAGCTAAGAGGTTGGCTCCATTTCTGTTTTTACAAATCAGAAAAGTGTTAATCTCTTTGGTAAGTATTAAAGAGATAGTTATGAAAATTGTCGAATGCATCGATTCCATTTGCAAGTTCCTCAATCGCCATGTGCTGCCAAAGCCGCTTTTTCCGGGAGACGCCCTGTGTTCAGTGCTGCCTAGTCGACTGCAGTTACGGCTGCTACCGCACCTGCTGCGCCGGACCCTGTGGACCCTGTGGTACCGCTGCGCCCTGTTGCTGCGGAGCCGTCGGCGATCTGAACTACAAATATTCGTTCTTCGGCCTGCATTTGCTCTAACTACCGATCGTTGGTCCCACTTTTCGCCAGATAATTGCTATCTGTAGTGAGGTTAGACAGGAAACTAGCAGCACGTGGTGCATTGGTGGAAATGTAAATCAATGGAACCTACGGATCTAAACAAATTAAAAGTTTCTGTTTAAATAAATGTTATATAAACCAACGCATCTGCCTGCAATTTATTATATATTTAATGCAAGAATTATTATTTATATTTTGTTTCTGAATAATGCGATTAATGCGTTATTACATTTAAGAATCTATTTTTACTACTAACGAACGCCTTCCCATTTAGCTGCAGGGTCTAATAACGTCACTGCAAACAATTAGCTGAGATTATGGGCAGAGCTGACAAGCGGACAGACAAACAAAATACCCCCTCGCGTCGGTGACTTTGGTAAATTAATTATTTTATTGTGTCAATATCTACTTGTCAAGCTCAAACGATTCGCTCAATTAATTTATTTTCATTTATCTATAATGAACAGTCAAAAAAGGAGGCTCAACGAAGGTACAAGATTTGTTTATAATATTTATTTAGTTTAAATTCATAAAAGAGAGAGTTCAAAAGGCCAAAATAAATAAAAACAAAAAAATAATAAATAGAAAATAATTGGACATTTTCTACTCCAACTTTTTGGGCAACAGTGATTTCCCGAATGTATGCTTAAAGCAGAAAATTTATAGATATAAAGATAAACGAGGGTTTTTCTTAGAAGCAAGGCATTTTATTTTAACAAGCTAACAATGCCGAATATTAAACGTACAAAATAATATGTGTGAACACTGTAATTTTGAATGTATTGATATAAAATGTGTACACAGCGTTTTCTACATAAACATAATAATTTGTACATATGGTTACATTGTTTTGGTGTGAATTTGGTAAATTACCGATTTAATTTTGTTTCCAAAAAAAAAATAAAATAAAATAAAATAAAATTTACTAAACGCGTATTTGCTGAGACATTAAATTTAGCTGGTCAATAAAATAGGTGTGTGTAGAAAAACTTGAAATTTTAATAAGTTCGAAGAACTTTTTGGTTGCAGAAAGTAAGTTATCAAAAAAATGCAGCTAAATGTGAGTTTAATTATAAATAAAATTATACTAGATGGGTCGTGGACGTCACTGTATTGTGGAGGAGAAAAGTATTTGCTGTCTGATATATTTATTACCTCAATTAAATTTCGACTGAAGAATCCATTTTGATAGATTTTTCCTATAACTTACTATTCAATGTCCTTAAGATCTCTTTCATGACATAGGAGCTGTTTGCAGCACTCATATGATATAGTAGTCCGATTTAGTCGGAATATCAATAATAATAAAAATTAGAAAATGTGCTCATTTTCAAAGTTATCACATTATATATGGCATTATACCAATACTTACTTGTTCTTTTTTTTCGAAATTAAACAAACTGTTGTTTTATTAAAAACAAAATTAATTATTTTTATTTATTGATTTTTTTTTGTGATGGAAATAGAAATTCTTACAGTACAATTGTTGCCGTTTGTCTTTTATTATTACTGTTACACAACATTTTTTAAATGTTAATCAATACAATATATAATAATAATAATAATAATAATAATAATAATTTCATTTTTAATTATGTACTTCGAAAATTGTGGCCCCTAAGCATTAAAAAGACTTTTATTTTTGCTTTAAGTTCTGGTTGGTTGTAGTTGGTTTTTTTTTTTTTTTTTT
>SCDT01001579.1:0-18152 GCA_004143765.1 Drosophila melanica
GGGTCGGAGATGCTTCCTTCTGCCTGTTACATACATTTGCACAAAACCATTATACCCTTTTTTACCCATTTTCAATGGGTTCAGGGTATAAAAAGGAAGATTCCACCTTGAGACAATCAGATAACGCTGTACAACTGTTATCGACTGCACCACCTTACCATTCAATCCACACATGATGAGACATGATATAATTTTACTTTACCATCACAAAACAAAACTTTAAGGAAAACGCTAGACAAAATTCTGAATTTGATATAAAAACAATAAATATTAATATAATAATAATACTAAATATTGATAGTTAAAAAAAGAAAATATATATTCCATACTGTCCCAACGCGGATTCAAACCGCTGACCCTTCGACTCCAACCGGTTACGCCAAACTCCTATCTGAATTTGTTATGATGAAATTCAAAAACGTTTGACAAAATTTTGCATTTTATAGTTAAGTGTGCACATGAATACAGGAATAATCGTAATAAAATGTATGTACTAACCAATTTGTAAGAAATATTTGATTGGTGTTTTATTTTTGGCTATATCATTTTTTGGCGCGATTGCCGGGTGGTATCCAAAACCCGAACAATTCAAAATCTGTGAATGTTTTACGCGAACATATTTGGTGGCTCTAGCTTAAATAGTTTAGGAGTAATGGTTGAAAAACCGGGCCAAAAAAGCTATAAATATCGATAAGAAAACGGAAACAGTTATACATTTTTTGAAATATACTTGATCTGCGTATGTTATATACTAATCGCATGAGGCCAAGATCACAGCTTTAGCTATTGTAGTCTCGGAATTCGACGCGTTCATACAGACAGACAGAAATACGAAAATAGCTAAAACGGCTCGGCTAGCGATGCTAATCAAGAATATATATACCTTGTGGTTCTGCCTGTTACATACATTTGCACAAAACTAATATACCCTTTTTTACCCATATTCAATGGCGTCAGGGTATAAAAAAACAAAATTTATTTGATTTCGACACTTCTAAAATTGGGTTTCGGCCGAAATTTTTGAACCGATTTTTAAAGGCGATGATCAGTTAAACACCTTCCAAATTGGGAAAAATTGTGAAAGATATAGTTATACCCGATTTTTAGGACGGTGGTGTTGGGGGCATCCTAGTGGCCAAGGACGGAGGGTCACAATCTTTGGAGGAGGTTAGCAGATATATACATACCAAATTTTGTGTCTATCTTGAAAATTGTGGAATTTCATCAATATGTGATTTAAAGTGTTTCGGATTTTTGTTTTGTTTGAATAGATTGTTTAAGTCAACGACAGCACACATTTGGCTTCTTTGGAGCGTTGACCTGTTATCACCATAGAGCGTCTACAAATAATTATTTCTTTTACTCCGTATAAGTAGTGTAGCAAAAGTTAGTAAAAGACTTGGTCGAAATGCCACAGAGATTGAGAAGATTCTATACACAAGTTCGCTGATGTCGTCAACGTCAACTAAAACGAAATAAAATAATGAAGTTAATAAAAACAAATCAAAATTGCTGAAGCTTTTTAAGTATATGAATATATACATTTTGGATTGTGTAGAGTTGTCTCTGTCCCGGAACAATTATTTATTTATAAATTTATTTTGAAATCTCTTAAGTTTACGCATAAAAACATATGAACTTGCACTCCATTGACTGCACGAGCAAGCTCCTTAGCGTGCACTGGCATCGATCATTGAGACTGATTTCAAAAGCAAAAGCCTGTCGCCTGGTAGTGTGTGTGAAAATCAAAAAGCCAATTCATAAATTTGCGCAGAATCGGAATCGCCCAACTGGGAGCTACAAGCTGTTGGTTTAAACATTCCAACCCAAATATTCCATTGAATTCATTCAACTAGAGAGGCACTCCCCATATAACAACTGACACGCAGTAGCAAAGTGACTTGAGAGGACATTGCTGATGTTGATGCGGACAGAGTGGCCACTTAGTGAGGCAATGCCACAATATCTCGTGCTATGTGATGAAATTTAACAATATAAGAACGCACAAAGTGGTAATAAAAAAAATAAATGCCTCTAAAAATATTGGACAGACTGATCACACGAAGCTTATTAGAATTGTCGACTCCCCTTTAAGATGGCAAGCCAAGTGGGGCAGATCATTACACGGCCGGTTGTAAAGAATTTAATACAAAATTAACTATAATTTACTCTTTACCCTAATGTACTACACACATAATATATCCATCCATTATATTAAATCATATTTAATCGTATCCTATCATGATTATGTAAATAAAATTAAAAAAAGAAAATAAAAAACGCATGCTGCAAACTATGCACTTTTCTAAGCGACTGCACTTGAAAAATGAATTCTTGAATAACTCCTAAACTAAGTGGATGATCTTGTTATACACATCAAGCCAATTTTACGGCTGTTATACCTTGAACCCATTGAAATGGATAAAAATGGTATACTTGTTTTGTGCAAATATATTTAACAGGCAGAAAACCCATAAAGTATATATATTCTTGAGTTGATATAGCCATGCCCATCTGTCCGTCTGTTTGCCTTTATAAATGCAGCTAATTTGGAAACTACAGAAGCTAGAAAGGTGATCTTTGGTGTGTTATGTTTGATTATGGATACCTGCCCCTAATCACCCCCACTATCGACAAATCCACATACCAAAATTGGTGGCTCTATCTATAAAATTGTGAGAAATAGACACGTGCGGCGATTGCAGCTGGCAAATTTATCGGTTTTTGCGATTACGGGAGCGGGAGGGATTGTGGGCTACAATGTTTTTTCAGTGATGATTAGGAATGCATTCCTGTAAAATGTTACCCAAATTTGGTGACTCCAGCCACAAAATTTTACCATATGTTTATACTCGCGCTATTAAAGATAGACTTGACACTTTTGATATATAATTATTGTTGTCCTGTTCAGTTAAATCGTTGATGTTTGTGCAAGGCCTACTGGAAGACAATTCGATATTATTTCGATAGACCTCAAATCGTAAATCGAGAAAAGGTGAATATCTCCCACAATTTTAAAGATAGAGTCACCAAATTGTATAGATAGATAGATATTGATAGAGTCACCAATTGTATATATACCAAATTTGGGTAGCTGGTGACCTCCCCCAAAGATTGCATCCCAGCGCCTCTGCCATAAAAAATTGGAAATGCCTTTATAGCTATAGTCACCGAATTTTGGATATATATTACTAGAAAGCTCCCCCAAATGTTACAGGAAAAATTGCATCTCTAGCTTTTCTAGTACTGGATAATTAAGTGGAAATAGTATTGCAAATTTTGTGAATGCATATTTTGGATAATATACTCGACAATGGACCCAATTTATATCTATATTTTATTTCTATTTATTTATTTTTTGTATTGTTTTGGGCATTGGGTCTAATATGCCTGCTTAATTTTTTATTAATCGTGTAACTTTACTTTCTTATCAGGTCAATAATGCATTTCTTTGCTGCTAAGCAGCATTACAGCAGCATTACAGAAGCATTAAAGCAGCATTACAGCAGCATTACAGCAGCATTACATCAAAATCGCCTAGGGCTGCACTTACTACCCCGATCTTTGTAATAGATTTTTATAACCGTTCCTCCTTGAATAAAAACTGTTCCATTTTAATTGTATTTCACACTTCCCATTATTAGTATTTGTAAGAATATCATGATGGTCCATATGAGTTGTCTTTTGTTCGGTATATTATCTGTTGTGGATTCCAATAGCAATGTTGGACGCAGGATGGTGCCCTTTTAAGACCTGAAAGCCATTATCATCCTTCTCTGGATCTGATCAATTATATACCTGTACCTATTGTAGGACGACAACCGACAGATTGCACCCGGTGTTTTCGTAAGGCTGATTTTTTAATCTTAATGTTGTCATTCAGAATAACAACTGTTCCCAACTGTGTAATTGTGCAGATATGGATATTGTCGTTAAACTTTTTTAAGATACCTTTCAGGTTCTCACTTACTAGTCTATACCCAAAATTTTTAAGTTGTCTGTTGACAACTCATCTTTCCCTGCTTTGGAAATAATCTTTCATCATTAAACGACAAAAGAAAATTGTGAAGGTATATCAAAATTGCTTGCAATACCTACATAAGTACGCATAGCATCGATATTCGCGCGAAAAATAAAGCGCCGTAACTTAAGCTAGTCTAGGCAAAGCAACCACATGCGCCATGTTTTCTAACTCTAAAAACCTCGTTTAATTTTAGGACTATTGGTTTTTTATTTCACATTTTTACTAACAAATACGCAAAGAATCTAAGGCATTTACATTTCATTATACAGCGCATTATATGTTTTCCAAAAAATTAAGACAATCCTCAATGAGGGCAACTGGAAAATTGTGTTCAACAAACCGCTTATCGAGGCCACGCAGCGCTCCTGATGTATTATACATCCCTGGCTTTTTTTCTCTCTTATGGTAATATAAACGTCGCAGAGCACAATAAAATGGAATGGAATGGAAAATGGAATGGAATGGAATTTTAAGAATAACTAAAATAAAATCTGTATAGAATAAACTAAAAGCACCTATAAATTTTTGCTCAGCTGGTAACTAGTTTTTGTTTTGCTTACCCAGCGGCTCATCATCTTGTAGTTCCTCTACGATAAATTTGACTGATCGGTCGTGACCATCACCACATGGCCTGCTATGCTGCACATCACAACAAAATATTGCAACGCACTTTCGTACTTAGCAATTTTATGAGCTTCTCGTCCCTTTCTAATCTCCCAGGCTTTTGACGCCTTGCTTTATAATGATTAACCTGTGATGAGCGACACAATTTTTACTTAATTAGTGACCTGCTTGCTTGCCAAATCATATGTTAATTTTTTAAGTTTATATACAGCATTCTGCCAGTTCTCGTTAACGAACATCTCGAACTGTCTCATGTAAACATCTTTCGGCACGATTCAATTTAGATACGCCGCTACGCCAATAATTTGATATACGCTGCCAACCGCTTAAGCGACGCCGAAATTAAATTAAACATATGCGTTCCTAGATGAAGTATCATCGGTGACACTGATGAACACAACTTTATTTAATGGGCTTGTAGTTCAAGGTGAGGCAGCGCCGATATTTTTGCAATGAATCAGTGAAATGATGCACTAAAAAACGAACACATAGAGCTGGATGGCTCTGATGGCTGAAGCATTCGAGGCTCCATATCAACAGAGCGTTCATGCTGCACTGCGACTGCAATTGGCAAGTGCTTCATGACAATATAAAATAAAATCCAAAGAGAGCCAGATTTATATACAAGTTATAAGCAAGTTAAAAATTTATAAGCAAGTTAAAAATCTGTTTGCAAAGAGCGATTCCATTCAACTAGCGAACGCAGTAACTGAAAAGTAATCAAAATGTACTTGGAATCTGCCAATATTTATAGCGCTTAATCTAAACACGCCAAATAAAATAAGGCTAGTCTGGGATACGGCAGCCAAATCGCACGGAACATCTTTAAATGGCCACTTATTAAGTGGCCCAGATTGTCTGAATCCACTCGTCGATGTTTTGCCTTCCTTTAGAATTGGAATAGTGGGAGTCTATGCTGACATAGTGTAAATTTTCCATATCAGATCAACATCCGCAGCAAGCCGCTTTCTATGGTATAACAAAAACAACAATAGGATGAGCGCATACGTTATGAGTGCAAAGACTTTCGCAATCAGCTGTGCACCGTTTGTAGCATATTATGCGCGCGCTACATGTACAATTTCATTGACAGCATGGGCAGAGACCAAGAGGCCATCAAGGTATCCGAACAGGTTTGAGAGGTTCATGCAAATAGTGGTTTAACTATACGCAAAATCCTGTTCAGTTTGGCTCAACTGAAAACGTAGTCAGCACTATAGCTTCAGAATAGCACAATAGAAAAAGAGAAGGCTCTTAGTCACAGAAGCAGACTTATTGCGTTTAATGTACGTGGACAGCGCAAATATTTAACTTTTACACGGAAGGATAAATTCGGTCGGATTCATGGAAGACGCTATTGTCCTACCACCTGAAAGTCATGCAATATTATATAAAAAATGTTGTCCCGTCTACGAATTTTACATAAATCTGTACGGTTGGGATGTCAAAAATGTAAAGTAACCAGAGCCACTTCAGAACCGTTGTAAATGGCTCCCATACCTAAAGATTTGGAAGCCTCGGAATAGGCTACTTCGGCCCTATACCTGTCAATTTCGGCAAACGCAAAAAGAAAAATATTATGTGCCTCGGCAACTTCTTGGTACTACGGGGTACTCCAGAGGAATTATACTCTGACAATGAAATAAATTTCAAAGCAACAAGGCCGCACGTGAAGGACCGTACAGGAAAATAGATTTCAACAAAATCGATTTCAACAAAATAATGGTCAAATACGAAAGTGTAAATTTAAACCACCAGTCGCACCGCATTTGGGTGGTGCTTGGGAGAAGATCGTTTTTGGCAACGCTGGGTGAAGGAGTGCTGACTAGACACACTAAATGGTTCCATGTCAAAATGTCCACCAATAAAAGTTTGCAGCATCGTTATAATCATGGACGACACGCAACCTGAAAATTTCTGGCAGAAGGGGCACGTCATCAACACCGCCATATCACAGGACGGACAAGTTCGGCGTGCGACCATTCAGAGACAGCACTGCGAAGTGGAACAACCTGCAACGTAATTAGCTGTTTTAGATGTCGGCTTTGAAGATGGTAACTGACCCGAGTCTCAGCCACAAAGGGGGGAATATTTCTATCAAAATCTACTAAATAAATATGTTATCTTAACAGTATCGATATATTTAAAATTGTCAATTGTCAATGTATTGTCAATGCTAAAAATGAATAAAGGATCGATATGCGATGCCCACGCCAGTCGGCCAATAACTGCGAAAAGTTTTTTAAGCCGCCTGTGTGCCACTTAAGTGAAGGTAAATGTTAATACAACCACTATGTAACTCATAAGTTGATAGAAAAATAGAAATAGTATTTAGCACCCACAGTTGAGATTTTAGGATTTTAGGATTTTAAGAAATAAAATCATTTGAAATATACTAATTATACCGTGAGTTTTATTTTGTGCACTCCGGCTTATTAGTTCGATACTACGAGCAATTACATGGTCTTACAAACCTGCTTGTCAGTTTATAACATTTGAGTTGAAATTATTCACTCAAAGAAGCCGTGCGTTTTTATATTGATGCACTCCGGCTTACCAGTTCCGATACTGCGAGCAAACACGGTCCTACAAACCTGCTGTGCCGTTCAGAACATTTGGTCCTTGGAGCGTGCCATATTAAACGGCACCTCGAATTCTCGCCTAGATAACGATGGAGAAAAAAACTGGTCCAAAGAGATCGCCATATTAAAAAGCACCTCAAACTCGCGCCCAGGTAACGGCGGAGTGAATTGCCTATGACTTGCGAGCTGCTATTTTAAACAGCACCCAAGGTCACGCCAAAGCAACGGCGGGAGCAGTAACGGTGACTTAAGAATTTGCCTTATTAAACGGCACTCTCAGTTACAAATAAAGAGCACATTGCCAAAAAAGAGAGTGCAGCTGGACGGCGAAACGGACAATTGACACGCGAGAACGGCGGCAAGATCGCCTCGCAATAAAAAATTTAAATACAGTCTACTTTCCTAACCAATAAATAAAAAAAAACAAACATGATTTTTTATCTAAATTTGAGAATACAAAGTTTTGCAAATTAAAAAACTACACTTAACAAAAAAAAGTGTTGTCAGAAAAACTGACAAAGCCGTCAAATGTTGTAAAACTGATTAGGGAGATCGAAGTGAAAAATTACAGCAAAATAAAGCAGTTAGGAAAATTGCAAAAATTGTCTGATATAGGCAAATTAAAAAAAAAGATGACTAAAACTAAATGAAAGGCCATCGAACAGCCATAGAAACTTCAGCCAGATGCTATA
This sequence comes from Drosophila melanica, assembly GCA_004143765.1. NCBI lineage: Eukaryota > Metazoa > Arthropoda > Insecta > Diptera > Drosophilidae > Drosophila > Drosophila melanica. The sequence goes on from SCDT01001579.1 coordinate 7,923, forward strand.
GAACAAAGAGCAGAAGAGTTTGATAGAAAAATAGATAGGCTTAATCAGACATTAGAGAAAACAATGTAGAAATGTTTGGGATGAGGAAAAAGAAGGTCTTATTACTTTGGGAAGAGATAGTAAAAGAAATACAATTCTTTAAACGTAAATATGAGGGTAATAGTACCTTTGATAGCGAAATTAGGATGCTTTGGACCTAAAATGCAGGTACCCACTCTCTGGCGATGGCAAAGAGTAGGACCTGTTTTCAGAACTATTTATAGATTTGGTTCAGTCAAGGGATGATTTGAGTCCATCCTTAAAATTCAGCTATCTTAAAACCGCATTAAAAGGAGAAGCAAGATGCATGATTTCGCACTTGTTGGTGGGCTCCGCGGATAACTTTAATAGTACTTGGGAATTATTGACCAAGTGCTATGAAAATAAGCGGGAAATATTTTCCGAGCAATAAGATACGCTAATAGACATGCTAAATTAGCCAATGCTAAATTGCCATTCGGCAAAAAACATGAAAATGTTTATTGATTTAATCAATGAATCAATACATTTAATTAAAGCAAAATCACTCTTGTCAGAAGATGTTGATTTAATCTTTGCACACATGATTATTCGTAAGTTCAATAAAGAGGTATTGGAATCTTACGAAAGTCATGTGAAGAAAGCAAAATAAATTCAAAAATTGTCCAACGTAATGGAGTATTTAGAGCAAAGGTTGGGTGCTCTACGACGAGGAAAAAAAAATTCAAAAAAGCATATAATAGCTTTTCAGAAGATTGTCCGATAAGTAAAATAGCAAGACATAATGCATTTAAATGTTTCAAATTTAGGGGTATGATCCCAGGAGACAGAGCTGAAATGCCTAGGAAAGTACGGTTGTGTTCAAGATGTTTGAAACCTTCGAGTACTAAGAGGTGCATAAATGAAGAAATTTGTTCAAAGTGCAATAGAGCTCATCATACGATGCTTCACTTTAAAAAAAAGTTCACACGTGTGAACACTGAGGAGCAGTCGCTGATAGCAACAGCAATTGTAAAAATAAAATCGATTTCTGGGGAGTATGAGAAGTTGCGAGCGTTAATTGATAGTGGGTCAGAAGCAACACAAAAATTAGTGGAGTATCCTCAACAGAATCTAGATTAGCAAAATATAAAGTTCATTTAACAATTAAAACTAAAGATCCTAGTAAAGACCCGTTCAAAATCGAAGCAATAGTTTTACCAAAACTAATGAAAGCTCTACCAGATAGATCAATCCATACTGAAAAAACAAAATGGGATAACTACATATTAGCTGATCCTCAATTGAATAAACCAGGTCGAGTAGACGTAGTAATCGGAACAGACCTGTATACTCACATTTTAAAGAATGGAGTTATTAAAATCGACGGTCTTCTCGGTCAAAATACAGATTTCGGGTGGATCGTTTTAGGGTGCACAAAATCCAAAGGTGAAAAAGCCTTAGTTGCAACAACCATTGAGGTAAAAAACGTAGATAGATGTTGGCAAATAGAAGATGAATTCATAGAAGACGTAGAGACAGAAATCTGTGAGAAAAACTTCACATAAACAACGAAAAGAAAGGAAAACGGAACATATGTAGTGACTATTCCATTTAACAAAGAAAAAGAGTTAGGAGAATCAAGACCGCAAGCAATGGCCTAAACTTAGAGAGAAGTTTTCAACAGAACAATCAGCTTAAAGAAAGCTAAAATTTTTTTGAAAGAATACAAAGTCTTGGGACACATGGTTGAGTCCAAGGATAAAGGGAGGTATTATTTACCGCATCAGTCTCATGACCAAATTAAGGGTGGTTTCTGACGCTTCAGCAAAAACCACAAATGGCAATAGTCTAAATGATATTATGTGGATTGGACCAAGAGCTCAAAAAGATATTTTCGACATAGTACTAAAATGGCGCAAGTGGCCATTTGCAGTATCTGCAGACAGAGAAAAAATATAACGGCAGATTGAGATCGGCAAGAACGATCAAGAATATAAAGAGTTATAAACTGACGGCAGTCACATACGGGATCGCATCAGCTCCACATTTAGCAACAAGAGTACTAGTAGAGATAGCGAAGAATTGTAAGAATAAAGCAATTGGAGAAACTATCAGAAATGATTTTTATATGGACGATCTTATGTAAGGAGCGGATTCCATAGTAGATTGTCAAGAAAAAATTAAAGAAGTATCTCGAGAGTTAGCAGAATCTGGGTTCAATCTAAGGCAATGGATTTTGAATGAACCAGAAACCATAGAAAAAGTAGAGAATATCGATGAAAATAAATTAAATACAATCGAAGGAAATAAATCCATTAAAACCTTGGACTTCAATGGGAGCCATCAAAAGGTTACTTTAAATTTGAAGTAAATGTTGAAGGGTCAAACAAAATAAACCAAAATACAAGTATTATCTATACTTGCAAAAATTTATGGCCTATTAGGTTGGTTATCTCCGGTTACAATTATAGGAAAATTTTTAAGGTTTGTCAACTCTAAACGAAAGCTGAATAATTTGCATTCTAAAGTAACGTTTCAAAACACGAGTGCGGACACTGAACAGGGCATCGCCGATCTGTTCCACATCCACTAGTAATAATCAGTCCTACCCATATCAGTTACAGTCGACAAACTGCATTATGTGTCCCATCATTACTGAAAGTTCGCTACTTTGCGACCTTAACACAATTATACCAGTGTCTTCACCTTGGCCGGATGGAGTTCCTGCCTGTGTTCTTAGATATTGTGCAAAGCACTTTGCCAGCCTATACTAAAACTGTTTAAGTTGTCTGTTGATACTTCATCTTTCCTTGCTATTTGAAAGGAATCGTTCATTATTCCTCTCTAAAAAAGGCAAAAAGACATTTACTCCGATAACGGAACGAACTTTATAGGCGCCTCAAGGAAACTATATGAAGAATTCTTTAAAGCAATTTATGAAAATGATAAAAGAGCCCCAATTTTAGAAAAAGACAATAATCAGTAGCATTTTACCCCGCCAGCAGGACCTCATTTTGGTATATGGGAGGACGGAGTAAAGTCTATAAAATATCATCTAAAAAGAGTGATAGGAGACAGTAATTTGACGTACGAAGAAATGTCAACATTGTTATGTCAAATCGTCCATTATATACATATGGAGAAGACATTGACGATAACGAAAAATTTAAACACCAGGACATTTCTTAATCGGTAGACCAACTTAAGAAAGTATAGAATCAGAAGTACAAAAAAGAAAAGCCAACTTGGACAGGTGGAAACTAATTCAGAAAATTAGGAAAGAATTCTGGTCAAAGTGGAAAGAAGACATTAAAACAATGAATTGGAGGGAAAATGCGAGCACCAGATATACTGAAAGGGCAAATAGTAGTAATAAAAGATGAAAACTGTCATCCAGCAAAGTGGGCCCTGGGCAAAATTGAGGAAGTCCACGAAGGGAAATATCAAAGGGCTATAGTAGTTAAAATAAAACTAAAATATGGGTTCACCACAAAACCTATCACCAAAGTTTGTCCACTGATCGTGCAGGCTAATAAGGAGGAAAAAAGAAACATACAGTAAGTTAATAGTAGAAGAAGAAAAAGTCAGAATAGTATCTCAAAAGTAGGACTCAAAAAGATGATAATACTGATGCTGTTTAGCCAAGTATCAAACACAACACCGTTAAAAAAAGGAAAAACAAAATGATCGATAGAAAAGATGAATAGCACCTCGGCAATATATTTAGATCCTCTGTAAACAAATACAGATAATATCATCGTATTGGGACCTAGTTATATTCTACGACAAATTGGTACGTAAATTGGTACAAAAAATTAGATTAATATGTGGTAAACGCCAGGGGTTTAAAGACCGGTGCAATTTAATACTAAATAACACGCAAGGACATATTGCAGAATTAGAAGAGAATAACGAGAATAACTCAAAAGTCAGTAGAAACGGTCACCAATGGATATTATGGGCTCAATATATCATATTCTGTTTAGTATAATGGATGCCGACGATAGGGATCAAATGGAAGTTAAAAAGCAAACACTGTTGAATAATCAATATAATCTACACGATTTGCAGAAAAAACAGGCTTCAGTAATCGATTCAACAACAAATAAAATAACAAGTGAGATTGCTCTAGTCGGGACCACCCGACTAGAAGATACCCTGAACGCAGAATTGAACACATACACACAAACTCTCGGCAGTTGGTGAGTATTAAAAATAAAAAATAAAATTGAATTCGGTACCTCCGTGATAAGATGCACAACTCTTACCAACTGCACCACACTACTGCATTTTTCGCGAATGATATAACATTAGTTAACCATCGCAAAAAGTCAACGAAAACGAAAATTTTGCACTTGTCATTAAAACGATACAAATTAATAATATAAATCATTATAAATAACGAAAAAATAAAATAATTCAACATTGCTCTACCATACCATCGCTGAATTCGAACCCGGACCTCCGCGTTACGCGGCAAAACTCTTACCCACTCTTACTTCACATCGTTGTGTTAAAATTCAATTTAACCGTTGCCTAAAAAAATTCCTACGAAAACGCAAGACTTTCTGGACGTGCATATGCATGCGTGCACATGTACACAGAAATTGCCAAGCAGCTGCGCTTTGCCCCCACTACAGAAAATAGATTCTTGATTTGCTCGTAAACTAAATGTACGATTTTTATGAAATTTTCAGGACTTATTCAGATCATCGAAATGTATCTACAAACAAATTTGCACGTGTGTAGTATTTGATTTACTTTGTTTTTTTGGTTTTTTCAATATTGGGAGCGATTGGGGGAGGTATCAAAAACCTGAAGGGCTTCAATTCTTCGTATGTTTTACGCGAACATAAAAAAATAAAGGTTTTATAGTTTGGGGGTAGTGCTTAAAAAACCGAGTCAAAGAAGCGATAAATATCGATAAAAAGAAAACGGAAGGAGTTATCGATGTTTTGAAATAAACTTGATCTGCGTATGAAATATACGAACCGAATGAGACCAAACTCAGCTTTCTAGCTTTTGTAGTCTCTGAAATCGACGCGCTCATACAGACAGACGGACAGACAGACAGACAGACAGACAGACAGACAGACAGACGGACAGACAGACATGGCTAAATCGACTCGGCTAGTGATGCTGATCAAGAATATGTATACTTTATGGGGTCGGAGATGCTTCCTTCTGCCTGTTACATACATTTGCACAAAACCATTATACCCTTTTTTACCCATTTTCAATGGGTTCAGGATATAAAAACGACAACAACAGCAACAACAGTAAAAACAACAACAAGAACAACGACAACAACAAAAACAACAGCAACAACAATAGCAACTACTGCAATATAAGCAACAACAACAACAGGCCGCGGTGCAAGACGGTCAACCCGTGGCGGTCAACCCGTGGCCCGAATGGCGGTCAACAGAATAGATAACAACGGCATGGCGGTAAAAAGAGTAGATATCATCAAGGTGGCCCACAAGGAGTTCAACAAAGTGACTATCAGCAATGATCGCATGGTGGCTCACAAAAAGGTTAACAATGTGGCTATCAGCAGCGATCGCAAAGTGGATACCATGCCACTGCCATAAACGGGCAATATTAAACGCGATGCCGAATACTGCATACCATTACGATGCGACTCTAACGTCTAAAGAAATTCTATCGCAACGCCTTTGAAGTGTTTCGTGTTAAGTATTTGGACGGCAGCATTGCCACCTACGATAGACGCAAGTCGTGCTTTACTTTCGACAAGCTGCCCAATACCACTGGCGAAGTAGAGGTGGTGGATCGTCTTGGCCGCACCGTTTGTTACACGGTGACAATAAGGAAACGGGTAACTCATTGGTGGAGCTCAGCTCACGTCACAGCTATATGAACGACAAAATCTATGACAAGCCAATGCGTGCGATGCAATGGCTATGAAGCATTAGATGGACTCTACCAGAGCTTTGGGCGAAAAGCCGTTCGTGAATGTTGACGTATCGCCAAATCGTTTCCAATTGCCATGTCAATGATTGAGTATTTAGAACGCTATGGGGTACAATCACGCTTAAAACCAAATACATCGCTTGGTAATATGTGGCCCATAACGCCCTTCATTAAGGGCATCAATATCGTTTACAAACTGCCAAAAAGCTTTAGTACTGCACCTCGCGTCAGCAAGGTGAATAGCCTGTCGAGCCAACCGGCGGACAGCCATAAGTTTGAATTAGACGGCAAAGTCATGACCGTGAAGCAATACTTTTATTTACGCCAATACAACTTGAAGTTTCCCAATCTGCAGTGTCTCTTTACGTTGGGCCGCCCATAACAAACATTTTCTTACCCATTGAGCTGTGGCGCATTGAAGAAGGGCAAGCATTAAATCGCAAGGATGGCTCAGCTCAGGTTTCGGAAATGATTAAATTTGCAGCAACATCGACCAACGAGTGAAAAGAAAAGATAATGGGCTTGTTGAGATATTTTAATCACAAATGTGATCCCACTATAAGTCGATTTGGCATCAAAATAGCTGGCGATTTTAACCGTGAACACACGCCTCCTTGTTGCACCACATCTGGAATACGACAATAAAAACTTTGCAAAGCCAATGAATGGATCGTGGCGCATAGACCGGTTTAGATTTTTGGACCCCAAGCCAAAAGACCATAAATGGGCCGTACTCTACTGCGAAGGCGAACGCATGCCTTACAACAAGGCAGGCGACTTTCAGAATATTGTCTTTCAACAAGGAAAATATTTCAACGTGCGCTTGGTGCCCAAAGCTATATATATATATACGCACCTTCAGGAACGAATAAGATTTGAATGTGCCCTTTAAGGATCTAAAGAGCAATCAGTGCGATCTAGTCTTTGTCATCATACTGAATTGTGGTGCCACCTATGATGTTATCAAGCAAAAGGCCGAACTGCAACACGACATATTAACGCAAAGCATCAAACAAAATAACGTGGATCGTCGCCAAAGCCCACAATTAGTTGACAACATTTTGTTAAAGGTCAATTCGAAGCTGAATGGCCTTAACCATAAGCACAAGAAAAATCTACAAACAATGCTTTCGAATGTTATGTATTTGGGTGCAGATGTGACGCGTTCCTCACCCGATCAACGTAATATACCCAGTGTCGTTGGCGTGGCCGCATCCCATGCCATTCATGGTCGTATCGTACATGCAGTGCGATTGCAATGTGCTGGCGGTGCCCTTGAGAATATCGAAGATATGGAGTCCATTATGATAGAGCATTTGCGTGTCTATCATCAGTATCAAAAGCGCTATCCGGATCACATTATATACTATCGTGACGGCGTCAGCGATGGCCTATTTTTAAAGATAAAAAATATCGAACTAAAGGGCATCCATGTGGCCTGCGTCAACTAGGTATTAAGCCAAAGATGTGCTGTATAACTGTTGTAAAACGTCATCACACACGTTGAGCCAGGCACTGTGGTAGATCGCACTATTGTACATCCGAACGAGATGCAATTCTTTATGTTTAGTCATCAGTCCATACAGGGAACCGCTAAACCCACGCGTTACAATGTGATTGACAATACCGGAAATCTGGATATAGACCTATTGCAACAATTAACTTACATTTTATGCCACATGTTTCCACGCTGCAATAGTTCCGTGTCTTATCCGGCTCCAACCTACTTGGCTCACTTGGCTGCCGCAAGTGGACGTGTCTATATCACTGGACAGCGGCTTTGCCGTTCACCGCAGGTAGAATAAAATTTATAAAAACTCATCCGATGTACTTTGTTTAAAGATACATCAAGTATACTTTTTTTTCTTTCTTAAAAATCTATTAGCATATCATATTACAGGCCTTCAAAATGATTATTTTTATTGATTAAGTTTTTTATTTTATCACATTTTTAAAACTATATATATTTAACAATTATTGTGAGCATTCTCAGTTGGTTAAACGTAGGGCTTTATATTGAGATTTAAAATAAGTATTCTTATCCGGACCTCCGACAGCAATGCTTGCTTAATTGACATCCAATTCAAAATACCGTATTGACTACGCACAAATATTTTCGCTGCCCTTTTCAACAATTGTTTAGAGTATATGAGCTTTTGAATGGCATATCACGGCACCGCGACTACGTTACCTTTAAACTCCCAAATACATTGTTCAAGAGATGGTTGATTTGATTAACTGTGACCCAGCATCTCCATACTGTTCCTCGCACTTTACTACTTCTACTACTTTATTTAATGTGTGTATTTTAAAGAACATGAAAATATAAGAATCTAGGGAAGAAAAAGAACGGCCGTTAACATGCTTATTAGTGTATGTATGTACTGTTGTTTATGCGTTTGTCCAATTACAACTCGGTCATCCTGTGATCTAGATTACCCGATCTTAGTTTACAACGAATGTCATATGGTATGGTTGTTTTTATCTAAATACATTTTTTATAGTAATTTACATTTGGTGTTCTTATTTATATAATTATGATTGTCTTTGAATAGTATATTTTTTAATTATATATTATATTTTTAATATTAATTTATTTCGTTTTTCCCATCCAGCATCCTATGTTTTGTGCACTCCATATAATCAAGTATGGAGTTCGAATGTTTTGAAAGCCTTTAGAATTCTTTAATAGGAACCAGTCTAAGGATTAAGGATTTAGGGATTAACTTTCTTACAGTCGTAGTTCTTAACCATCTCATAATCTCCTTTTCTATATTTTGTAGTCTTTCTTTTTGCTTTGTTGTACTGTAATTCAATATGTGATTGTACTCTTAACTTTCTGATTTCTTTTAAGTTTCTCGAACTATTTGACTCATTTCTTTGTATTTCCCTCTCAATTCATCTATGATCTCTCCTGCTCGGCTAATGGCTTATACTACGATTATTGTGTTATTCAACGAATATTCGACTTGTTAAATAACTGGATTCCAGTCTATTCCAACTTGGGTCTTTGTTAATTTGCATGCACATTTGTCGTAGCTTTAGATTGATATGAACTATTCTACTAAAAACTTCTCTCAGTGTATTTAAATATTAATTTTCGTCTTTGCTTTTCTTCTATGTATACAGTAAAAAAAACTTTTTTAAAAACAGTTAAAAAACAAGTAAGTTTGCTCTAGTCGGGACCGCACGACTAGTACTGCACATAAACACAGAAGTTGCCAAGCAGCTGCGCTTGGCCGCCACTACTGAAAAAAGACTCTTAATTAAGAGTTTAAGAGCTCTTAAACTGTGTGCGATCGTTATGAAATTTTCAGGACTTATTTAGTTCATCGGAATGTACTCGTGTACCCGCGTCAGATAAAGTGTGAAGGATTTTGTGCTGCGCCTTCTGGGGGCGTGGCAAACTGATAATACCTACAATCGCAGATCGATTAAGTCTACAATTTTAAAGCTAGAGTCAGCAAATTCGATTTGTAGATAGCTGGTGTCCTCCCCACGCCCACTTAAACGCCCCGGCGACCCCACCCTTAAAAATCGGATACGCCTACATCTCCCACGGTTATTGAGGAAGAGTCACCAAATGTTGTATATATATTGCGGGAATGATCCCCCAAGTACCACAGACAAAATTTTTTGGCATACCCCCCTCCCGCCCCCATAATCACGGAAACTGATATACCAGAAAGCTCAAATCGATAAGTTTTTCATATTTGAAATTGTTCTTCAGTCTCGCTGTCGGCAACGCCGTTTCCGTCACTTGTGTAGCTGGAAACTGCAATGTTGCTTGCGACGACATTTGCATCTAGTTGTTGCTGTTGTTTTGTTCGCGTTCACTTCTGTCTGCAACTTTTCCAAGACTTTCAAAAATTCGTGCAGTTGTAGCTGGCTTGCTGTTTGGTCGAATTGCTTTATTTCGCTGTCAAAATTTGTTTGTTGTTGTTGGCTGGTTGTATTTAAACTTTGACTTTTTGGACAATATTCGTGGGTTACTCGCTGCAAGATCTATAATTCGAAGACTATGAAAGTCATGCTGTGATAAAGAAGTTAGGTACAAAGAGTCATTAAGAATTTTGAACAATGTAAGGTAAAACAAGTGAGATTGCTCTAGTCGGGACCGACCGACTAGTAGATACCCTGAACCCAGAAATGAACACATACACACAAACTCTCGGCAGTATTAAGCCTTTTAAAAATTAAAAAAAAAACAAGTAAGAACGTTGCAGTCGGGTGTAACCGACAGCAAAATACTCGTTCACGTTCGTAAATATTACTATTTTAAAAAATTTCGGTATT
>SCDT01001580.1:2298-23911 GCA_004143765.1 Drosophila melanica
ATTTTGAATCGCTGCCACTTTGTTGCCTCCTTCTTCATTCCCCCCAGCTTAGCCAAACGTATCCATTCAGCAGCCAAACAAGTAAACAAACGCGAAACTTTGTACCCCCGAGAGCTATATATTTATATATATATATATATATTTACATACATATATGTATATACGCGATTCAAGCTGCGGATCTACTTTCAAGCAAATCACGCTTTAGTCACAAAAGCGTCGAGTGTTCACAACAAACAGTTCAAATTTAATGTGGGTATTCGTTCTATGGAGGGCAACAGTAAGAAGTTGGGCGACGGGGGGGAGCAGCTGCCGCAGTTAAAATTGCAGTCGGCATTGCAAATAAGCAACGCCCCTTTATAGAAAACTATGCGCAGGCGCATGAACTTGGCACTTAACTTGGCTTTAATTGCGGATTTTCTACAACGCTGATGAATGATCATTTATGCAAAAATTTATATATGTACGCGGACAATGACTCTTATAGGAATGACAATATTTTAAACTCAGGAAATCTTATATTTAAATATAATTCATATTTAAAGTTTTCATAATTTATAATTTTTGATACTCTGAAGCATTTCAAATTGATAAAAAGTGCAATCGATTAGAACTTGGACTTCTTCAATTCACTTATTTCACTTATTTCAAATTATCGATAATCTTTCCCGTTATCTAATCATCATACGAAAATCTTGATTATTTTCGATATTTAACGAAAAATAAAATTGATAAGGCTCTAGACGGGACTAGAGATAACCTGAACCCTACAATCTGGCTTTTTAAATTTTTCAAACTGCTTGCCTTTAAATACACAAAGATTTATTCTATATATTTGTAACTATCCCTATTAATACCTAAAAAAAATTTTATATTGTTCTAATAATTGCTTAATTCACAACAAATTTCGCAAGTTTTATATAGCATACTCCGATAATTGCGATAGAATAGCTTATGCACTTAATTAATAGCAACCTTCAGCTTAGCAGCTGACTAACTAATCTGAATGACTAAACAAATTCCTGGACCTATAACCTCTAATCAAACAAATATTGATCTAGTTTGGCTTGCAATCGTTCTCTAAACACCTTGAGCACCTTTATCGATTTTAGTTTAATCATTGAATTAATTCTTAATAAAAGTTTGATTATTTTAGTTTGTATTAAATTGGAGCATTAGTTACTGAATAATAGATACTTTAAAATTTGCTTTTTTGACCAAAAAATTCAAAAAAAATTTATTTTCGAAAATGAATATATTTTGAATGTAGAATCAATATATAGGACAAATCATGATCAAAATGCCATCAAACACGAAAATCGGTTCACTTTTGACAAAGTTATGAGGGTTTGATATAATGGAGGTATGGAATCTGACAAACTTACATGTCAAAATTTTTGTCGATTTTGGGATGATTTTTGACCAAAAATTTGCCCCCTTCAAAATCACTTTTAATGTTGTTTTTTATGCTAATTGTGACAAATAAAATCGATTAAAACTAGAAAATCGCAATTCTAAATTTTGAAAAAAAAATTTTTTCCGAAATTCACAAGGGGGGAGTACATGCTTTTTGACCAAAATATTCAAAAAAATTTTATTTTTGAAAATGAATATATTTTGAATGTAGAGTCAATATATAGGACAAATCATGATCAAAATGCCATCAAACGTGAAAATCGGTTCACTTTTGACAAAGTTATNATGAATATATTTTGAATGTAGAGTCAATATATAGGACAAATCATGATCAAAATGCCATCAAACGTGAAAATCGGTTCACTTTTGACAAAGTTATGGGGTTTTGATATATGGGAGCTATGGAATCTTTAATTTAAGAACGTGAACGAGTATAACGCAAACGTTATCGCCCGACTGCAATGTTTTTACTTGCTTTAATTTATAAAAACAAAAATTGTATGATTGAAATGTTGTTTACCCAACTGAAAATAAACAAGAATGTTGCAATGGGGTGTAACTAACTCCGAAATACTCTAAATACAAGGCTATCATAGAAATGGTGACTTTAGAGTTAAAATTTTTTCATTTTTATAGATATAGCATAGTTTGACTCAACCTTTAAAGGTAGATCTATAGATTACTGTCAAGCAATTCTTACTAAGGCATATCTAATTTTCTAGCGAACACTGTGTAATCGCTTTTGTAATTGTGAAAACACATTTCAATTATAATTTTCGACGCCTTTCCTTTATATATAAAAACCTACAGCTTATGGAACAACACATTTAAAACAGCACTAAAGATGAGAAGAGGTATGCAGCTAATTGTACTTCTGTGCCTGCTTCTTAGTCTGGTATCAGCGGTGAAGCTAAATAAAGCTACTCAGAAACGAAAGGGTAACTAAGTTCAGATATTTCATATCGGAAGGTATATAACTATATCTATACATACAATTGAAGATATTTGCACATTGGAATCCTCAAGTGGATCCTGCTATGGCAGCCAGAGAAAGTGGTATTACAACTTCATAAGCGACCGATGCATGACGTTCTTCTGGAGCGGTTGTGGTGGAAACCAGAATCGTTTTAACACCGAAAGTGAATGCAATAGGTTCTGCTTGAGTCCGGATTACAAATACAATATGCAAGATTTCGAAAATGACTATTATTAAAAGTGAATTCTGATTAAAAGAAAAACGAAACAAAATCATGTGCTTAAAAATAAAAATATATATAATTATGCTCTCGGTCTCTTAAGGGACTACGTTGACGTGTAAGCCTCTCAGCCGCCAGGCAGCCCACAAAAAGTACAATCAAATGGCCAGCGCCGGCTTGGAGCTGCGCTCAGCCGGCTGTGATTCGGAGGTAGCGCTGGTCACATTCACCAGGTCTGTTTGCTGAGTGCTGCCGGACTCCAGTTGTTTTGTCTGCTCACCAGACGCAATCTCTTTGGGTGCGTCCTCGACAATCTCGTCGGAGATGCGATACGTGATGGGCGCCGGCTGTTTTGGCGGTAGCCAATCGGGAATGATCTTGTCGTGCAATCGCCATTTGCCATACTCATTCGAAATGTGCTTCTCGAACACAACATACTCCAGCACATCTTTGGTGACAATCTCGCTGCCGTGCATAAGGCGACCGAAGCGATCGTAAATGGCCAACATTTGTTGCGTGTGGAAGCGCACCGTGACCTGAGCGAACTGGTTCTCCTTAGTAATGACCTCGGTGACGCGTGCGTGGACAACACGCGGCGGCTCCAATGATTGCAGAAAACGCCAGTGTATTGTCTTATCTTTGACATTGTGCATCATTTCCGGATAGCAGCGTTCGCTAACAAACTCACGTATTTTATACTTTTCCTTGGCTGCCATATGTGTGTGCGCTGCCACATAGATCTCCTGAGCATGTGCTCCGAAATCGTCGCTGCTAAAGTTCTCATCGTACGAGCGTATTTTTCGTATGGCCATCATACTCTTCGATTTCTTCTCGAGAAACTCAAGTTTTTGCTTGGCGCCAGACGACGAAATAATCGACTTCTTGCCATCGCCTTCCGGCGGCACATATGCCTCAAAAATTCCGCCTGTGCAGCTTATGTGAAACGGGCGTTCCATCCATGGACGTGGCGGCAGCACACCACGTTCTTTCATGCGGCTGCGCATCTCCTCCCTGCTAATGTCCCCCGGTTTCTCGCGCAAATTCGGCAGCTCAATTTTAATGAACTTCTGCTTTCGAAGACGCTTAAACTCTGGCTTCCAGTGCTTAGTCTGTCGATGGCGCACCTGTTGGGCTTGCATTGCATTCTGCAGACCGGGGCTCAACAAACGCATCCCTGTGTTGGCCACCTGCGGCATCTGTAAATTCAATTAAAGCAGTGACTAACGTTGCTAAGTAATGGCCGTATTTGCTTCGTTTCTAGTCACCTGCAAGTGGAGCATTTTCATGCTGGAACAAATTAGCTTCTCCATGTTTCACCAATTTATTAACAAAAAATAACACTGCCTTTAAAACCTTATTGCATGCTTATACAATCAACAATCGATATTTTCGATAGACGTAGCAGCTGTTTCCCGCCCAGCATCGATACCAACAGAAGTAACATCGAGTAACAACAGTTCAACAATATTTTAACAAATATTTTTAATACTACTACGAATACCTGTAGTATTGAACACAATGAATTTTATATGGTTGTCAATTGAAAAAAACCTTAATCGGACGTATTACTTCAATCCAACATTAAAACAAAAAAAAAAACACACACACATTAAGTGTTGGCCGCAAATCCCTTCTGAAAAATAAAAACGGAAAGGAAAATACTGAAATATTTATGAGAATGCGATAACGATAATAATTGTTACCTTAGCACGCCGGGCCTGCTTTATTTCTTTATATATAGTAATAGAGTTTGCTCCCCGTGCAGAACGCAGTACGCGATCCCTATCAACAGTTTAATTTTATTAAGGTTAGGTTCGCGGTGCGCTTTACAGTACTTACTTAGCTGGACAATCGCCAGCTTCAACGCGATAATCATGTATTGAAAGATTTGATGGAATATTCTTTAAATTCTTTAAGCATAATTTTGCATTTTCAATGTCGTGTTCAAGACGCATTACTAGAATCGAGAAAGATTTCTCATGAAATNACTGAAATTATTTGATACGAACCTTTAATCATCAGTTTCTCTTCAGTGTCATCGCAGCAGAGTGATCTCTTGCATGTGCAGCACTGTTTTTCTTTCTCGAATTTTGGAGTGGGCGTAGCTTGGACCAGGCATGTCGGATTGCTGGCCAAAATATCCTTCATAATCATATTGAATAGACACCCGGGCAGAATGTTCTCTGCCGCAGCAAAGATGCGCTTGTGCATGTAGGCCAGATCCTTGAAGTCCAGCGTGTGCAACCCATGATGGTAAAGCTTATGGCATATGGCATAGAAACGGCTTTTCGGTATGTTACATTTACAGAAACAGAATCCGCACTCGTCAATGAACATATCCAAAATCTTACGCAACTCCCGCTCCAAGCCGACGCCATCAATCTCGCCGGCAGACAATGTTTTCACAGTATTTTTCACAAACTCCTCGAATTGCTCTTCAGTATTGTCATCCAGAGCTTTTGAACCCTTTTTGCCCTTATGTCCAGTGGCAGTGGATTCCCTTCCCTGTCCCGGCTTTTTAGCCAGACCTTTTGGTCCACCACCTTGTCCTCCACCTGCTGGTCCCTGTCCGGTTTGTCCACCTGCCCCAGGACCTGCTTTAGCGCCTGGTTGACCGGCTGCGCCTTCGCCAGATTTTACACCAGGCTGGCCTGCTGGTGCCCCAGACTTATCGCCAGTTTGTCCAGCTGCACCGCCGGGCCCTGATTTGTCGCCACCTTTTCCAGCTGCTCCTCCGGGACCTGCTTTAGCGCCTGGTTGACCGGCTGCGCCTTCGCCAGATTTTGCACCAGGCTGGCCTGCTGCTGCCCCAGACTTATCGCCAGCTTGACCAGCTGCACCGCCGGGACCTGATTTGTCGCCATCTCGTCCAGCTGCTTCTCCGGGACCAGCTTTAGCGCCTGGTTGACCGGCTGCGCCTTCGCCAGATTTTGCACCAGGCTGGCCTGCTGCTGCCCCAGACTTATCGCCAGCTTGTCCAGCTGCACCGCCGGGACCTGATTTGTCGCCATCTTGTCCAGCTGCTCCTCCGGGACCTGCTTTCGCGCCAGGTTTACCGGCTGCTTCTCCAGATTTACCGGCTGCTTCTCCAGGTTTACCGGCTGCTTCTCCAGGTTTACCGGCTGCTTCTCCAGGTTTTGCAGGTTTACCGGCTGCTTCTTCAGGTTTTGCAGGTTGTCCTGCTGCTGGCCCGGACTTATCGCCAACTTGTCCAGCTGCTCCTTTACCAACCTCTGCTGTTGCCCCAGCTTGACCAGGCGCTCCTCCGGGAGCTCCTTTACCATCTGGTTGACCGGCTGCTTGAGCCTTGTCGGCAGCTGTGTCACCTTTTTGTCCATCTTCCTTAACACCGGGCCCTGCACCTTTAGGCCCAGGTTGTCCGGCTGCTCCTGTTTTATCATCAGGTCCACCTGGTTTACCAACTGCCAAATCATCTCCGGGCTTACCGCCAGGTTGACTACCTTCTTTCAGTCTATCAGCAGCTGTTTCACCTGGCTTTCCAGTTAATTTGTCGAGTGGCTGTCTATCCGGCGCCGCTTCCACTATTTTTTCTTTCTCAATCATACCTGTTGGCGTCATAGCAAACTCTTTTATCTTCTGTTCATCGGTTGCTATTCGAGCTTGCTCCCCCGCTTTCTTAGCTTCCTCGGCTGCTTTTTTAGCTTCCTCTTCGGCTTTCGATTTTTGCTGCACTCCCTCTTTGGCATTTTTTTCAATAGCGTCGGGATCTCCACCGAGTTTTTGCAATGCGGATCTAAAGTCTTTGTTTATTTCCTCGCATAGCTCTTTGCTCTTCATGCAGTCCTCAAGTTGTCGCTTTAAGTCATCCGTCAGTGCTTGAAGCTCAGCTCCTTTCAAATTGCTGACTTTGTCCTTTAGTCTTTCGTTCTCTCTGGCCACATCGCCGATATCTTGTATTAATCCGATACTCTCGCGCATGCCTTCTTCCATATTTTTTGTATCATTATCAAGCTGTTGTACTTTCTTATCCAATTGATTTAGTCGCTTCTTGCTCTCCAGAGCAGCTTCACACATGCACTCGTTTTCTTCTATTAATTCACCCAGCTGACCATCCTTTTCTTTTAACAAACTGCGCAGACGATCTAACTCGTTCATGCAGTCTTGCATGTTGTTAATACCTTGACCACCGGAATTGTCCCCGCTCATTTGTTTAAAACAGTCGACCTGTTTATTCATTTCGTTCATGATGTGCTCCAGGGTAGCGCTCGTGTAAAAGGCCAAATCATCGCCAACATCGGGACAGTCTGGTAAGTTAAATGACGTACAGTCACCCCGTTGATTTCCATACTTTTGGTTAAGCTCACAGATGACAGTCTGCAAAGAGTAACATTTGTGTCGAAAATAAAACAAGGGATTAGAGAGGAAAATCATTAGAAGTAGTTGTGGATTGAAACTGTATGCGAGGGCTTGAGAAAGAGGAGAAAGAAATAGACATGTGCCTAAGCCGTTTACAATCCAAAGACGTACTCTAACGACTTTCCTCGTACCCCACTAGTTCTGTTTCTAATAGAGTGCACTTATAATTTCAAAATTAAACTATTGATTTAAAAATATGTGAATGCTTTGACAGGACTTAAAACGCGGCACGGCATTAACATGTTATATCTCCATCATCCTCTACCCCAGTCTCCTTGAAACAATTATCACTGCCAATTTCTAGAAGTTCGTCTAGGTAACGATACCCAGATTTCTTGAACGATTTAGTTTTATGCTTTGGGAACAGGCAGAGTAATACATAAAACTCTTATCACCCTTCGCCTCCAAACTGATTAAGATGCTTACCATAAGCTGCTGGTACTGACAATCGTAAGCATTTAAGGCCAAATCACGTTTACGCAGCTCATTCCGAAGAACATCGATCTCCATCTGCATGCATTCGGCACGTTTAACCGCCGGCTGGAGGGTGACCACTTGTTGCTGCAGCTCGTTACATCGACACTGAAATTACGTTAATTTACCTTTCGGTGCGGATGAATAGGCTTTCTGCTTACCTTAAGAATTTCTTCGTTGTATTTGGCTTGCTCCACCTCATTTTCGTAATAATGTTGCATTTCCTGAATATCATTCTCCATGTCACAAATGTAACGATTCTGTTCGTCGATACTTTTGATGAGATCTTTAGAGGCACATTCAGCTTGGCAGGCCTTCTTTTGCAACCCCTTAACCTTGTCGTCCAATACATTCAGACTTTTTATCTTAGTACGCAGTGCATTTCGCTCAGCTAACATGGTTTGAAGGTTATCAATATCCATATCTGATCCGTAGGCTCCACCGCCCATTCCGCCACCCATGCCACTGCCCATGCCACCGCCCATGGCACCACCTGTGGTACCACCCGCTCTTATAAATTCGTCCTCAGCTTGACGGAGTACAGCCAGCTCTTTGCCCATATTATCGATCTTATTTTGCAAATAGTTAACATCATTGCTTTTCTCTGGTTCGATCCTAATGCCTTCCATTGATGCACGTCTAGCTTGCTTCTCAAGCAGTCTTCTAAGGTTTGCATTTTCCGATGCTAGGATATCATGAGACACATTCATATCATCGACAGATTTATGGATCTGACGAAGATCCCGTTCATCTGTGTTATCGATCTTTCCAGCGTCAGACAGGTCTTGAATTTTATCGGAGAACACTTCGCTCATTTGAGGATCGTAGCGCTGGCTCATTATACGTGCGAGCTCGGCATTTCCCATCCTAGGGCTGGCAGCACCATCCTTCGGACTGACCTGATCCTTGTCAAGTAATTTAGCGTCAATCATAACTTGTTTCATATTTTCAATGGTATTATTAGCAGCGTAGATAAGACTATCGCCTGCCAATCGTTCTCCAGAACCATCAAGACTATCAGGACCTCCCGGACCACCAGGACCTCCAGGACCCTGCCTACCAGGACCACCAGGGCCTCCAGGCCCCTGCCTACCAGGACCACCAGGGCCTCCAGGACCGCCATAACCTCCTGGTCCCTGCCCACCAGGGCCACCGTAGCCGTAATCTCCCGGACCCTGACCGCCATAACCTCCAGGCCCTTGACCTCCAGAACCACCATAACCGTCTGCGCCCTGTCTCGGGCCGCCACCCTGCCCAGGAATGCCTGAGCCGAGTTGCCCGCCTTGGCCCTGGCCTAGAGCACCTCCGCCGGGACCACCATAAGCGGCCTGACTTTGACGTGGACCTCCACCCCTACCACCCGGCCCCTGACCCACTTGCCCAGGACCACCATAACCTGCCTGCCCAGAAATAGCCGAACCACGCCGCCCCTGACCTGGACCACCTGCACCTGAACCATAGACGCCCTGACCAGGCCCACCTCCACCAGGACCTCCTCCAGACGGACCTCCATAGGCACCTTGCCCAACACCTGGACCACCATAGGCACCCTGACCTTGTCCTGGACCACCGCCGCCTGGACCTCCACCACCAGGACCACCACCACTAGGACCACCATAGGCGCCCTGGCCCTGACCATGTCCTGGACCACCTCCCCTTGGACCACCAGCGCTTGGACCTCCATAAGCACCCTGGCCTGGACCTCCACCGGCCGGACCTCCATAAGCGCCTTGACCTGGACCACCTCCGGCCGGACCTCCATAAGAGCCCTGACCCTGGCCTGGACCACCTCCACCTGGACCTCCACCACCTGGACCACCTCCAGCTGGACCTCCATAAGCGCCCTGACCCTGTCCTGGACCGCCTCTACCTGGATAACCTCCAGCTGGACCACCTCCACCTGGACCTCCTCCACCTGGACCACCTCCAGCTGGACCTCCATAAGCGCCCTGACCTTGACCTGGACCGCCTCCACCTGGACCACCACCAGCTGGACCTCCATAAGGTCCCTGACCCTGGCCTGGACCACCTCCACCTGGACCTCCACCACCTGGACCACCATAAGCGCCCTGACCTTGACCTGGACCTCCTCCACCTGGACCTCCTCCACCTGGACCACCACCAGCTGGACCTCCATAAGCGCCTTGACCCTGTCCTGGACCGCCTCCACGTGGACCTCCACCACCTGGACCACCTCCAGCTGGACCTCCATAAGCGCCCTGACCCTGTCCTGGACCGCCTCCACCTGGATAACCTCCAGCTGGACCACCTCCACCTGGACCTCCTCCACCTGGACCACCTCCAGCTGGACCTCCATAAGCGCCCTGACCTGGACCGCCTCCATAAGGTCCCTGACCCTGACCTGGCCCGCCCCCACCTGGACCACCACCACTTGGACTTCCATAAGCACTCTGCCCCTGACCTGGACCGCCTCCACCATAAGCGCCCTGACCTGGACCGCCTCCATAAGGTCCCTGACCCTGACCTGTACCGCCTCCACCTGGACCACCACCAGCTGGACCTCCATAAGCACCCTGCCCCTGACCTGGACCGCCTCCACCTGGACCACCACCAGCTGGACCTCCTCCAGCCGGACCTCCATAAGCACCCTGCCCCTGACCTGGACCGACTCCACCTGGACCACCACCAGCTGGACCACCATAAGCACCCTGCCCCTGACCTGGACCACCTCCACCTGGACCACCACCAACTGGACCTCCATAAGCACCTTGCCCCTGACCTGGACTGCCTCCACCTGGACCGCCTCCATCTGGACCACCACCAGCTGGACCTCCATAAGCACCCTGACCTGGACCACCTACACCAGGACTACCACCGCTTGGACCTCCTCCAGCTGGACCTCCATAAGCGCCCTGCCCCTGACCTGGACCGCCTCTACCTGGACCACCACCAGCTGGACCTCCATAAGCACCCTGACCACCACCGTCTGGACCTCCTCCAGGTGGACCTCCTCCAACTGGACCTCCTCCAGATGGACCTCCATAAGCACCCTGCCCCTGTCCTGCACCAACTCCACCAGGACCACCACCGCTTGGACCTCCTCCAGCTGGTCCTCCATAAGCACCCTGCCCCTGACCTGGCCCGCCCCCACCTGGACCACCACCAGCTGGACCTCCATAAGCACCCTGTCCCTGACCTGGACCGCCTCCACCTGGACCACCACCAGCTGGACCTCCATAGGCACCCTGACCTGGACCACCTCCACCCGGACCTCCTCCACCTGGACCACCTCCCCCTTGACCTCCTCCATAAGCGCCCTGTCCTCCACTTGGACCAACTACACCTGGAGCACCTGCACCTGAAGCTGGGCCACCATAACTACCTCGACCCTGACCTGGACTACCTCCACCTGGGCCACCTCCCGAAGGTCCCTGACCCTGACCTGGACCACCACCGCCTGGGCCTTCATAAGCGCCTTGACCCTGACCTGGACCACCTCTGGCTCGACCCCCATAAGCTTCCTGACCCTGGCCTGTACCACGTCCGCCCGGACCTTCTCCAGCTGGACCTCCATAAGAACCCAGCTCTTCACCTGGACCCCCTCTGCCTCTGCCACCCCCTTGACCAGTACCTCTATATCCACCTGGACCGTGGCCTGGGCCTACTCCACTCCTCTGTCCTGAACCCCTTCCTCCCGGACCCTGTCTACCACGATCGCCTTGGCCCTGCTGTCCTGGAGCCCCGTAGCCGCCCTGGCCCTGCTGTCCTGGAGCCCCGTAGCCGTCCTGACCCTGACCACGCTGACCTTGTGCGCCGTAACCGCCTCTACCGTCCTGTCCTTTTTGACCTGATTTTCTCGCTTTGCCGCCAGTTCGCCCATCATCATAAGGTCCGGCATTTCTGCCGCTAGGCCCATAACCAGGTCTGCCGCCAGGTGCACCACCACCACTGCCATCATCAATGCGCGAAACCATCGGCATATTGCACGACACCAAATCGGATACAAAACGTGACTTTTTGTCTTCATCGGCCGACCAAGAGCGATCATCGATTGTAGATGGGTAGCTTTTTAACTTGACACAGACATCCTGGCACTCAAAGTCAAGCGTCTCGTTCATGAACGGCACATGAAAGAATTCTTTCTGCGTAGAAAACGCCATGCCGTAAGCGCCCAAGAGCTTGCACCGGTCGAGTTTACAAAGCAAATTATTTTTAGAACACAAATTTCAGTTTTTTCTTTTGAAATGTTTATGGCTGGACAGTTTAAAAGGTAGTATGTAAAATACGTCCGACATCAATTGTATCACCAAATTTTCTAATATTCCACGTGCGACAATTTTCACATTTGTTACTGTACTGTTTTGTTTTTGTAACGTACTGGATGCTTGTAAGTCTCCGTACACACAGCTTACTATAATCTTTGTTAAACAAAACTAAACAGCTTAAAGAGCACCATATCATTCGAATCCTTGGGCTCGGCGAACAGCTAACGATTCATCAGCCGCGTTCATTTCAGAAAATCCACATGGCTGCATCGTCATGACGGCTGTGCCGGAGCTGATAGTACGCAGTGCACTCGAATAACCGGAAAGCTCAGCCAAGGGCGCGTTTACCAAAATGAGCTAAGAAAAAATTTAAGTTATTGACAAAAAAATTGTAACTGACATTAGCTTACCTTGTTCCTATCGCCTTTGGCCATTACGTCTTTAATGAGCGCACGTCGCCTTGACAAATCCGCCATAATTCCAGATATTCGTTGATTAGGCGCTACAATTTGTATTGCCATGATGGGTTCCAGTAACCGTGTCCCGTTTTTGCTAAGCACCTGCAGGAATAAACATATTTATGAGATTGCTGAAACAAAACGTAAAATTGACCAACCTGTTGGACACACTGCGCCGCGGCGGCCATAACAAATGAGTCGGCTGTGCCGCGTCCTATGGTGACACTGTGCAAACGTATTTGCGTATCCACCACCTGGCCACCAATACGTGGTCCACGTTCCAAAGCACTGATTGCTCCTTTGCGTATTACTTGGAGAATGCGAGGACGCAGGGCATTTAGATTTTGTACGTTTTCTGGTGATTTATCTAAGCTTTAATAGGTAATTAATTAATGAATGGTCATACAAGATAATAAACCACATTACGACATACCTGAACAGCTCGCGTTGATCATTGACAAGTTGGAGGGTAATGCTCACATTTTGCTTGCTGCCCGCAATCTCCTTTTCCACACTCAACGTTGTCATCGCCGGTGATTCAATAGTCTCCTTGTAGGCAATTTGCAGTGGACCCAGATCAACATCAATTTTGTAGTCACTTAGCATACGCGACTTAATTATGTCCACATGCAGTTCACCCATCCCGCCAAGCACCGTTTGCCCGGTCACCGTGTCGTAACTGACTCTCAAACTGGGATCCTCGCGCTGCAGTTGCTTAAGCGCCTGTTCCATTGCTGTCTGCGAGGATATGCTGGGCGGCTCAATGGAACAGAAGTATACGGCATCAGGTATTTTAGGTTCGATGGCAAACAGCTCATCACTCACATCCAACTCCTCTTCATCAACGTGTTGCGGTACGGCATTGCGACTCTGCAGCAAACGTTTCTGCGCATTCTTTAGGGATGCATGACTAATCGTCAGCAGATCACCAGTTACTGTTGACTGTGGAAGATGCTGTTTTACTACGACTGCATTATTTATGGAAAATGCTCACCTTAAGTCCAGCGCATATGGCCACATCGCCCGCCTGTACGGAGCTCACCTCTCGATATTCATCAGCCAAAGGCTCATAGATTTTTGTTACAACTTCCGCCTGTCCCCGAGAAGAAAGCACACGCATTCCACGCTTCATCTCGCCGCGTATCAAGCGGACCAATGTTAAAGCACCCCGCTGTTTGTCGTGCACAATTTTAAAAACCTTGCCCGCCAGATCGTTACTGCAATTACATAATGCTTTTGCGGTTGTGAAACTAACCATTGGCTGCTTACCCAAAACAATCGTAGATCTGATTGCGTTCCTCTGGTGTTGGCAAGTAAGCATTTACGGCATCCATCAAGCGTTGTATACCAATATTTTTATAGGCAGATCCTAAAAGCACCGGCACCACCTTCTGCTGGCAGGTAGCGCGCCGCATGGCTTGTCCAATTAATTCATTGCTGACTTTGTCAAAGCTTTCTGTACTAATAACAACTTCAGCCAACTCGTCATCTAGACCGGATAGATGATCAATCAGTC
Organism: Drosophila melanica; assembly: GCA_004143765.1. Taxonomy (NCBI): domain Eukaryota; kingdom Metazoa; phylum Arthropoda; class Insecta; order Diptera; family Drosophilidae; genus Drosophila; species Drosophila melanica. The sequence goes on from SCDT01001580.1 coordinate 15,962, forward strand.
CATTGCGTTTATCTTGCAATTCCCGAAGCAAATCCGACGACTCCACTTTAGTTTTATTGTAAGCCCTACCCTGGTCGTTTTGCTGCCAACTCAACTTTTCCAATGTTATTACATCGTATATGCCTACAAGAAATTTCATTTAAATAGTATCTAAATTAAGTTGCAACTCATTTTATTCAATTTACTCAGCTGTCCTTCGGCGTTTTTTGCCGGATATTGCGTGCAGATGGGATTGGCATCTAGCTTTGCCTTAAGATCGTCTATGCATTTGTCAAAATTAGCGTCTGGTCGGTCCATTTTATTGACAAATATAAGCCGGGGCAGCTTGTGCTTGTCAGCCTGTGCCCATACGGTAACTGTTTGCGCTTCCACGCCCGCCGTTCCGTCCAGAACTACAATGACGCCGTCAACAGCATACAGAGATTGTTCTACCTCCATCGTAAAATCAATATGGCCGGGCGTGTCCAGTAGATTTATACTATAATATACCAACGTTGAATACAAAGTTAAACAAACCAATTCCAGATACGCACCGCTTACCGTTCCAAGTAAATGTGACGGCCGAGCTGCAAATGGTTATTCCACGCTCCCGCTCCTGTGTGAGGTAATCCGTAACCGTGTTGCCGCGATGCACTTCACCCAAAGTACGAGTCTTGCCGGCATAGAAAAGCATGCGCTCGGTCGTCGTGGTTTTGCCTGGAGGAACAAATAAAATGACAGACAAAGCTTTATGGTTAACTTTACTGTTTATTACCTGCATCAATGTGTGCCAAAATGCCAATGTTTCTGATATCGGCGCTAGAGCAACGCCTGGTGATTTGCCCATACTGTTGCAACAACAATCTGTTGCGTATAAATGACACGCTTAATATACTATACTGCAACATTTTCATTGATCATTTCTCGCGCTTATTTAACGGCCGCACAGAAAACATTTGCCGCACAATCAGCTGTTGTGTACAGCTGTGAACGATAATAACGTATGTATTCTATATCGATACCAATTTGCTTCTTGCAGCCGATTCAATTATCGGTACTAATTTAAGCAATAAAACACTGGCTCGTTTCTTGTTATATTTAACCGCATAGCTAAAATGTCTACACGACCGCGCCGTCAGGCAGCAAAAAAAGCGAATATTATTGAGTTATCCGACTCAGAGGAAGATGTCGCTTTAACTAACGAGAATGACGAATACAGGCCAACAGAGACGCGGCGTCGTGTTGTAGATCGAGCAGCTGCAACAGTTGCAGCATCTGGCGCGTAAGCACGAACTAATATTTGCATCACCTGTAACAAAGTAATAATAATTGCTTAACTGTAGCGACAAACGGAAACGTTGGCCAGAGCGTAAGAACACAGCCGGGCCAGATGGTCCACCAGCGGCAAAGAAGAAACGCGCTAAAAATGACAAAGAAAATGCAACTCCCAACGATTTGCACGAGGCAGCCATGGAGCAGTCTACAACGACCGCCTCCGAGGCAGATGGCGCTGGAGTCAGCTCAGTGGCAGCGAACGCTGGTTCCTCCACGGGTAGAAGCTCGTTTTGGGAACGACGCAAAGTCTGGAACATTCACGAGCTTCTAGCCGAAACGGAGCAAATTCAGCCCACAGCGGCGCGCAATATTGTGCAGCTCTTCGAGAATGAGAATACCATTCCATTTATTTGCCGGTTAAATAAGAAGATCATATCTAATTGATTATCAAATTCTAAATATATTGTACATCGCTAGGTATCGACGGGATCTGGTAGACCATATAACACCAGATCGCTTGCGCGACATACGCAACACTTATACGGAGATTGTGGACCTGCGCAAGAAGGCCGAGAACATTGTCAATCAGCTAGAGCGCGAGAATGTGCTCAATACGGAAATTCGCGAAGAACTGATGTGCGCCAAGACAAATGAGGAGCTGGAATTCTTGTATGCACCATACAAGCCGGCAAACAAGGGCACTTTAGCGGAACGAGCCAAGGCTCTTGGACTCCAACAGTATGCCGATGCCCTGCTGTATGGCACAGCTCCAAAGGTGCAACTTTCCGCGGCTGTTGATCCGAGCAACAAAGACTTGGCAACCGAGGAGCAGATAATGGTGGGCATTTGCAACATCATTATACACAATATAAGCAAGAACACAAGTGTGCTGGAAGAACTGCGACGATTGTAAGAGGCTAAGTGCTGAGCATACCGATGTAGACTTTAATACTTTCTCTTCTTTAATCCACAGGCAAAATGTGCAGCGCATTGTGCTCAAGTGCAGCAGGGCTAAGAGCACGACAGCCTCAAAGGCATCTAGCAGTAAAGGTGCTGCTTCGTCCGGTGGCATTGTGGACAAGAAGCTGGATAGCTCAAAATTCGAAAACTATTTCAACTTTCAGGGCGATGTAAAGACAATCAAGCCGCATCAAACGCTGGCCATAAATCGCGGAGAAAAGCACAAGTTCCTAACCGTCAAAGTGGAGACTAACAATTACTTAAAGAACGATCTCACGCGTTTTATATCGGAACAGTACATGTCCGAAGGCCTGCAGTATCCTCTGCGCAGGGAGGTCTTCAGCCGTTCATTGGAAGAGTGCTTCACTAAGAAATGTAAGCCACACAACTCACAATAGGACAGCAACTATAAATAATGCCATTATTTTTTATAGTGCAACCGCTGCTATGTCGTCAGGTGCGCAGCGACCTTAAGGAAAAAGCGACACGGGCAGCCATCGAAGTGTTTGGGAAGAATGTAAAGCAACTATTGTTGATGTCGCCATTGAAAGGCGAACGCATTTTGGGCATTGATCCAGGCTATACAAACGGATGCAAGTTGGCTCTTATATCGGAGACAGCCGATGTGCTGGAAACAGGGGTAATTTTTCCACACGGGCGACATGCCAATCAAAAAGGAGCCGAACAAAAGCTGGTACAGATTCTAAGCAAATTCAAGTAATTAAATTGGTAGCTATTTTTGTATTTTAGGTGATATTTAATTTCATTTTATCATACCAATTATTATAGTTGTGGCGTCATTGCGCTGGGCAATGGAACTGCCTGCCGTGATACAGAAATGTGGCTGACATCGCTGTTCCATACGGGCATTCTTGACAGTCGCAGCATCCGCTATAGTATCGTCAACGAGAATGGCGCCTCCATTTACTCTTGCAGCGATGTGGCCACCAAAGAGTTTCCAAATATGGACATGAACGAGATTAGTGCAGGTTTGAGGCGCACAAAATGGCCATAGAACTCAGAGAGTTTATATGAAAATGTTTTCAAATCAAATTGCAGTTTCCATAGCGCGTCGTCTAAATGACCCGCTTAGTGAGTACGTGAAGATTGAGCCACGACATTTGGGCGTGGGAATGTATCAGCACGATGTGAATGAGAAAACACTGACGGAGACACTCAACGATGTCGTCTCGGAGTGTGTGAGCTATGTGGGAGTGGACCTTAATACAGCCAGCCTCAGTGTACTGAAGTAGGTTAATGAATCCACAATTATCTATGATAAATTTCATTAAAAATAATTGTATTCTGTATATGCGTCTACAGACACATCGCCGGTCTCTCCGAGAAAAAAGCCGAAAAGATCATTGAGCATCGTACAAAAAAAGGTCCATTTCAAGCGCGCAAGGATCTGCTTGCTGTGCGCAGCATAGGAGAGAAGACTTTTGTTCAATGCGCAGGCTTTGTGCGCATCGAACCACTTAGTGTGGGCGGAAAACTGGCGAATCCGCTTGACTGCACCTGGGTGCATCCGGAAAGTTACAAAGTGGCCGAGGCGTAAGTTGCACACAAAATATAGATACATCTATTTCTCTCAACAAATTCATAAACTGGGCACACAAAAATAAAGTGACGTCAATCATCGTCCAACTTCTCCAACTCGGCCTGCAGCAACGAGGTGTCACTTTGCTTCTGCATGTTTCCACTCTCGCTAGAATCCGGATTAGCTTCAATTTTTCCGTGGCACAGAAATTCGTTTTTCACAATTTCTACGTTCTTATTGCGATGATCGCAGCCCTGACACCAGCACGGCAAATACGGCTCGAGCGGATTTATATTTCTGCAACGCATGCAGGTGCAGTTCTCTGTGCCGGCACGTTTGAAGCTCTCAAAGTCTTGATCAGAGCGCAGTATGGCCAAATAATCTTCGATGGAGTGCTCCTGGCCAGCATCGATGAGCTGTGCCCAGGTTTTATATTTGCGTGCCACCTCAAAGAAATAATCGTACAGATTCTGTATGGTCTGCAGCACAGTTTCCAGAGTTAACAAAAAGGGGCTCTCCAGCGACCGATCCAGCTTGTCCAAGCGCCTGCGCAACTCCGGCATGGCATTCCGTATGACCAAAACAGCTGCAAACAGCTCGGCGCTGTAAGATAACAGATTGAAATTAGCAATTAGTAAACTTGTTTTCATGTAAATACTTGGATTGGTTGATGACGTTGTGAGCCTTTTCAAACTCGCATAGCGCACGCGTTTCCGTTATCTGGCTCAGGTACTCGGGATAGAGCTTTATGCCACATGCTGATCCAATCAGTAGGCGCCGTCGTATGGCCTGGTAACGCATATGCTTAGCCTTCTCAATTTGCAATGCCTTGGCCTCGGCCAGCTGATGCTCTAAGTCCCTAAACAGTTTCTCAATGACAAGTATCTGCTGATGCACACACTGCTCCAATTGGAAGTCGCAGCGTGTGTAATGCGTCTTGCAGTGATCAAAATTGGGTATGAGCAAATTATCTGGAATTGTGGCACCGCGACAAGGCGGCGGTTTTGGATAGCGTCGATAACGTTCCGGCGGGTAATCCCAGCAAGGGCCGAAGCGTGCATCCGGTGTCAAGCCGGTAGGTGATTTCCAACAGGGCTCGCGAGATTTCTTTACATCATAATTGACACTTTCTCCGCACGCGATGAACTTGATCTTGGGCGGCTTCTGTGCCGGCGGATAGTTCCAACGCTCCACGTAAAGCTTCTTTAGGTCACTGACCTTTAATCTGGGTGCCATATTCGATTGTGAAATGGTATTTTCCCGATGCAAAATGTATAAAAATTTTAAAACTTGAATAATTTCGTTTACTCTACAGCGTCCTACGGGAATGTGACTTAAAACTCTCGGATATTGGCAAAGCCAGCTTTATGCAGCGCATCAAGGAGTTCAGCTCATCACAGCGAAATCTGGAACAGCTAGCCGAGCAGCACAAGCTGCACATGGAACGGGTAAGATAAAGCTATTCCATTAATGATTGTGCGTTGATTTTTCATGTTGCTTTTAGCTTAAGTTTGTGCTGATTGCTCTTCAACGTGAACTGCTGCAGGATTATCGCGCGGATCTCGATAAACGGCCACTGTTCAAGCAGGGCTTAACGCGATTGGATGAGCTGAGCATCGGGGACGTGGTCACAGGTAAATATCTGGTAAAACTAAACAACTAGCACGCTAACTGATTTTTATTTTGATGTCGCACAGGAGCTGTCACTAATGTAACCCATTTTGGCGCCTTCGTGGACATCGGCGTGGAACGCGACGGTCTCATACACAAAAACCACATGAATAATATCGAGCTAAGTATTGGTGATCGCATAGTCGCCTCCGTGCTGAAGGTTGACATGCAGCGTCGGCAGCTGGGATTACGGCTGGAGAACATGCTGCAGGAGACGGACACATCCTTCACATTTAAAACAGAGTAAAACACACATTGAGCCCTTTAAGTTTGTTCGAAAAATTTTAATGTGTTCCATGCTGTTTTGTGTTTTGGTTGCCATTCACTTATTCACCATATATATTATATATTATTAAATTTGTATGCATAAATGTATGTATATTATATATTTATATATACTTAGCTGCGCTCAAAAGCTTATCAATTAGCATTTAATTGTCTCATCATCATTATCAAGCGTAAATCATTTCAGTTTACAGGTTAACTGTAAACAGTAACTAAATAAATCAAATATATATATATTTATATATTCTTCATAAGCAGCATAAGTTTGGGGTTTTTTAATTTTAATATTTTGTTTCATTTTTCAATTTATTGCCGTTTCAATAGAATTGTTAAAAATAATTATAAACAATTGTTATACAGTTTACATTTACATAATTACACAATATAATAATATATATTAAAAAATATACATACGTATGTAGTCAAAGTTATTGTTTTCTTTTATTATTCTTATGTGTGATTCTCGTTCTCATTTCTTTTNGGACTTGTCGCGTAATCAACCAATAATTTTTTAAATAAATACATATGCAACCGTACGTAAAATATTGGAGAATTATATATATATATATACTTAATTGCAAAAAGGCCAATTGAGTAAATTATATAACTCTTGTACATAATTCGCTGTTGTTGTTCATTTTTCTTTATTGCATAGAGAAAGTGTTTAATAATTTATTTTTATCATTTATAATGATAGCATAGGTAATGATGTAAGTTTCTTTCTGTATGTATATAAATTGTTTTTTTAAATAATAAGTATTTTTTGTTTTAACTCTTATTTTTTGTTATGTGAATAATCAGTGTATACAGCGTATACGGTACAACACAATTAGCCATTCAACAGAGTCTGCGGCGTAAGCCAAAACAAAATGAATGTAAGGAGCGAACGCGCCTTTCAGTTCGGAAATTCAAAATTTAGTGTTACCGATATAATTTCGAGAGTTGTATATTACTTAAAGATAAACTGGTAGTTCCGATGAGGTCCTCAAAAATATTTTATGCAAAAAACAATGTATTGCGTTTTCCGATACTTCGATATTATTGGCGCCGCCAAACTCTGTTGCACGTCCGTTTTGCATATAGGACCTAAATACCCTTAACAACTTGCGTTTACAAATAGTCATCATCAGTTTTATGTAGCTTAAGAAATGTACATAAATTCTGAATTATTGGCAGACTGTTAGGGCGCCGCACGGCACAGCCGCAACGCGTGAGTGTTTTTGTTTCTGTTTTTTAAATATATATATAGTCTCTATTCCCCTCCCTCCCCATTGAATCCCATCTCTTCAGCTCTGACTCTTGTGCCCCTCCATATCCGTTGTATGTAAGTGATGTATATTAGTGTGCGAGTTAAATGTAGCAGTGTGTGTGGCAATTGGAGTATTTTTCTTATAGACATGGGCTGAATTAAACAGAGAAGAAAGTACGTTTAAATAATTTAAGAATTCATTATTTATTTATTTTTTTTTTAGGTGTGTGTGGCACTTACCAACTGTCTTGGTGTTGTGAGTGTGTTTTGTGGTTGAAATGATCAAAATCAATAGCGAAACGAAAAGGCGAAATTATTTCTTTTTCTTCTCTTTTCTGCAAGTGAAAACCAAACTTGATATTAATATAAATATAAAGATACACATATGCTTAAATGGAAATAAACGTTCAAATTTTAAGTTAAGCATAGTTTATACAGAAAATAATATTGCAATCAGTTATTAGATATAAATGTATATATACAGCCAAGCTATACAAACTGGACAGTTGACAATACGGAATAAAAAACATTTAAATTTTGCATTTGACTTGCTCACATTTGGGGCGAGCCATTAAAAGACTTTAATCTTTATAGCTAGTTTGTTCTTGTTGTTGTGTTGTTCTTTGACTCCAATAGTGCAAAAGTTGTTGTTGCTGTTGTTTGATTGCTGCTTTGTTGCTGCTGCTGTTGTTGTTGTGTTGCTTTTGTGTGCATTCTTTGCTAATCGATAAAATTTAACAAATTACATTTTTCAGTGGCTTTTGAAATAGGAGAACAATTGCCGCCAGGGCGCGAGACAACAGCAGGCGTCGCCATCGAACCATCTGTAAAAATTGAAGAATTCTTCTTTTTGGTTTTTGCCATTTTGCTTGCTTGATGTGAAACGTAACGCAACAGAATAGGGAATATGCTGAAAACAAGCAGCATTTTTGTTTGCATGAGTTGTCCACTTGTTAGCATGATTCTTATATATACTATGATGTATACAAAC
>SCDT01001580.1:23954-34850 GCA_004143765.1 Drosophila melanica
CACAGTTACAACTATGATTGATGCATTATGTATTTTTAAACAGACTCAAAGAGCTCTAATTATATAACTTGAATTGTTACACTATATAGTATATATATATAATTTTTAAATGTTTGCTTTTACGCGCTTTTAAAACGTTATATTTCGATTTTAATGTATATTTAGAATACTTTTAGGCAAGGTATAAACAGTAAACGTTACTACTTTTGAACCACATTTGTGTTTTTTCTTTTCTCTTATTCATCTATAAATATTTTGTTGAACGCCAAAAATTTTTGTTTTCTACGAGTGCTACAAAGTTAGCTACTAAACTATGCGAAAAATGCGTTTTTCTCGTTATTCTTTTCGGTTACTTAAAATCCTAGTAATTTGTTATCTTTTAGAGTTTTCACAGAAATTTGTGTGGCTTTAAAAAACAAAACCAAAATCCAAATCATTTGATTATATATGCAGTTTTAATTGCCTACGCGCAACTCTTAAGTCTGAATTAATTATACTTATTATTGTTAGATATTATATAAGGTGTGATTAAAGCTTTCTGCATGGTCTGACAAATACAAATATCGATAAGGAAACGCCGCCTTGGACAAACGTGTAGTGCAAAGCGGAAACACAAAACAAATTAAAATCTTTAAAACATAGCAGGTTGTACTTATATAAATATTGTTTAGTAAGTACTAGCTGGACAACACAACAATAAACAAGGCAACACAAGCTGAACAAAAAACAACAAATAAAACAAGATATTAGAAGACAAATTAAACACACGCGACAAACACAAAACTTTTTTCTTTTTTTTTATAGAGGCGTATCAAACCACACAAGCTGAGAAAACTCCCATTACGCGTCAGCCAATGTCTTGCTGGGCATTGCCACTGGATGGGGAGTTCCTAACGCGTTGTTGTTGTTGACTATACCTGCTGTTAGTTGACTGCTGCTGCTGTTGCTGCTGCTGCTGCTGCTGTTGTTGAGTATTAATACTTTGCGGCGTTGTCCCCGTGTCCATGGGGAATGTGTCCACATCTTCCTCAAGCGTCGGCTGTGTTGGCTGCTGACACTGCAGCTCCAATGGCTGCTGATCGGCAAGCTGCTTGGCGGTTAGAATGCTAACATAAGCCTCATAGCGTCGCAGCTGTGAATGAATTAAATAAATGCATTGATTGAACGTTCTTTTAGATTGCTGTAAAGACTCACCTCATATTGTAGATAGGCCTCCTTCTCCTTAAAGTTCTGCAGCGGCAAACCTTTGCTGGGCACGGGCGTCTTTTGATGCTCTTTCAGTTCATGCTTCAACTGGGCCACTTGCAGTTCATGCGAGTCCAACTGCTCCTTCTGCGAATATCATTTTATCTCATAGTTATTTAATTTACATTTATTCCAAACTGAGCACACACCGTTAAAAGCTTTGTTTGTGCACTGGGCAGCAGCGGGCGTTGGAATCGCTTTTGACTGCCGACGCCGCCTTCGAGCGGCGGCGCCGAAAATGCTGCGCACACATAGTTGATGGTCTCCACCCACGAGTGAAGTTCCTTGGAGTCGCTGGTCTGAAAGAGATACTCCGCCTGATCGGCTGTTTGCAGTCGGAACACATGTTGCTTCTTAGTGTAGTCGTTGGCCATTGTGGCCAGTGCGTGATGTATGCGTATTGCATTGTGCAGATTGTCGGACATCTGTGTAGGTGAGAAGAGGAGGATAAAATAGCTATGACTACGATGGCATTTCCACTTTCGACTCACTTGACTCTTGCGAAAACCGTGCTCGTCCTTGTGCAGATATAGCACAAGATCGCGCAGTGTGATGAAAAACATTTTCCACGACCGTTTGCCAAAGGGTGCTTTAAGCAAATAAATATAAATTAAGTTTAGTTTCTCAGAGTTTAAATTGGTAAGCTTACTCTTCTTAAAGCTTGTATCGTAGCAGCATTTTCGCATCACGTAGCCCTTTTTGTACTCCACAGCTGTGGCCGATTCGGGTGCATCCAGGAAAGGATTCTGGCTGACCCCAGTTAGAGCGCTATTGTTGTTGGCGCGCTGCTGCTGATCGACGGTCTCCTCATCCCTAAACGGCAGTGAAGAAAACGCGTCAGAAAGATACGCAAATGTATAATAACATTATTTTTCTTACAGCGCCCATTCCAGTGGCTTTGTTTTGATGGCCTGATACAAATACTTGAGCATATCCTTGGGGAAATTCTCGCCATCGTTGAGATCGGCCAAATTGTCCACGAACTCGGCACAACTCATTTTGCGATTTATGTTATGACCGTGGAGATCTGTGTTAAGCAGCATAATGGCGCACGTGAGCGTGTGCACGGCGTCCTGTGAGTTAAATGTGCCCGGGTTACAGTCAAGGAATCGTTTCGAGAAATGCACCAGGACACGTTCACGCTCCTGGGTCTCGCCCGACAGCGAGAACTGTTGCAGAAATTCGCGCAACGCCAAATCGAGAGATTTCTTATCAAAATTAAAATGCTTCAGATACTCGTCAGCCACAGCGCGGCTAAAGTCGTTGCTGGAATAGGATTCAGATTAGATTCAGCTGTACATACTATGAAACGGAGGATAACCCACTTTTTGCTGAGATGCCGCGAAACGTCGCTCTTCTTGAAACCGTCGAGAGAGTACAGTCTTTTGGCCAGCCGTATAGCCGATGGCATATCCACGGCTTTGGGCGAATAATGATACGAGTGCAGCGATTCCACATCGCTGCCATCATCCGAAACGGGCGGCGAGGCATCACGTGGCCCCAACGCCGTTAGCGGCTCCTCGGTTAGCGTGTTGGTGCCATCGTCATCGGATCGTGTGGCGCTGCTCGTATTGCTGTTATCCATGCCGCGCACTTGTATGACCAGCTTGTGCTCGGACGGATCACGATCACGTTCGCGCTGCTGCTGCTGGGCGCGCAGCTGTTGTTTCAGCTGCTGTTGCTGTTGGCGGTGCTGCTGCTGGGCGGCCGCATCCGAGACGAGTATGGTTGAGTCCGAGTCGCTGGGATCGCTAAGTACCATGCCGCCTAAAATATCGCGAGAACTCAATAAGTTATCGTCGTCTTGATAGTCGGGACTAGAGATATTTGAAATGGCCTCTGAGACGCTCTGATCGCAACCACCACCATTACCACCACCACCACCATTGGGGCAGACCAACAGACCCAGCCCAGCAACAGATGGCTGTTCCCGTTGCTGCAGATGCTGCTGCTGTTGCTGCTGTTGATGCTGCTGTTGTGCGCTCTTTGACCCCGACGAGGACATAACGGACGAGGACACCGAAGTGGGCGAGGCCGGACTGCCGGCTGCCGAATGCTGTGGCGATGAACTAATGGAACTTGAATGTGAATTTGAATGCGATTGCTGACCGTAGTATTGCTGCTGTTGCTGTTGTTGTTGCTGCTGTTGTTGTTGTTGTTGCTGCTGTTGTTGTTGTTGCTGCTGCTGCTGCTGCTGTAGTTGCTGTTGCTGTAGCTGCTGCAATTGATGCGGCTGCAGTGGCGCATTGTAGGTCCAAACGATGCGATCGCGATTCGATGCCTGCATGAAAGTATCATAAATTAGTGTGAATTCAATTGGGGAGCAACTTAAAAGCTATAGTTTAGATCATATATGTATATTTTATCTATAATTATTTTAGCACTCGAAATTTCCGTAAGTCGTTGCCCAATTCTGAGACGAGTCCTAAGCAAATTGTAATGTTTCGTGGTCGTGTGTATGTGTGTGTAAGAGTATCTGTGTGTCTGTGTGTTTTTAAGCGTTGCGTTTTGTCTAAATTTATATTTCAAATACAAACAGTTTACATAAAGCTCAGGCAACAATACAAAATATTTTATATAGGCAAATGATAAACAAACACAGCAAGTTGAATATTTTTTAAATGCATGCCATGCTTAATAAATGGCAACCTTTTTGCGTAAAATATAGTTTATTTTGTTGCTGCAGCCGCGTCTTGTTGTTGGTGCTGTTGTTGTCGTTGATGCTGTTGTTGTTGTTGTTATTGTTGCTGCCGCTGCTGTTGTTGTTGCTGTTGCAATTGGAAGTGGCGACAATTCATTGCACTCGTTGTTGTTGTTATTGTTGTTGTTCAACGGCTCGTTTTCGTTGTTGTTTAGCACCGACGAGTTGTTCTTAATTGTTGATTCAGTTGTGGTTGACTAGAAAGCGCGCGTTGATTTTGTTTTTTGTTTTTGTTTGTTTTTTTTTTTAAGAATTTGCGCATTTATAGAAATAGTTTAGATAAAATACGAATCAACAGAGAAAACGAAAGGTTGGCAAGAAAGAAAGAAAGAACACAAGTAAGAGTAAGATAGACAAGATAGAAATAGTTAATTGTTGTAATTGAGAAGACAGTAGGAAAGTAAATTGTAAAGAGTAAAGTTGTAACGAGTAACAAGTAACGAGTAAGTAAAATGACTACAAAGATGAAACATGATGTACAATGATTTCAATCTAAATGCAAAAATACTGCGAGTGATATATATACACACATACATATATATGTATATAACAACACTACGTGTTATCATCAATATAGTTCCAAGTACATAAATTTGAAAAACAACACAACTATTTACACACAATACTTTTGAACATTACAAAAAGTTTGAACTGTAGTTAGCTACAGGCGTGTTTTCGGTCAGGGAATTCTTAGCTAGCTCTCCTACATGTTTATATGTATATATAAGACCTTTCCATATATTTACAATAAGCTACATATAAGATCTATATACACATTTACACAACCATATATAGAAATTTGGGCACAATTATTGGCTAGGCCTGCATCCGTTTAAATCCAAATGCTTACCTGCGAATCCTCGGAATCGTGCCGCGTATCGAGCAGCGTGTTCAGCGAACTATTTACATCCTCATCAATATCGATGGGTATCACAGCCGCAATGCCCTCGCGCTGTACCTGCTGCAGATGATCCTCGGATTTGCTGGTGCGAAAACCGGCTGCATCACATTTGCGCACCACATGCCCATTGTGGCGACGCACCACAACAGAACCGCTGCCAGCGGCGCCGCCGGCGGCATTACTCGACTCCGGCGCCAGCGAGCTGGGCTCCGGACTGGTGGGCACCGAGCTGGCCATCTCCTTGTCGATAAGTGGGGCCGATAGCGAAATTGGCGAGGTTGGCACTGAAAATGAGGTCTCATCCTGGCCCAAGCCCAATATGGCTTCGCTCTTAACCGTGCCGGATGAGTTGGACGTGGACCCGGAGTAGCCGGCGGTTGCACGTGCCGCACAATCGACAGCATCTCGATTTCGCTGCTGCTGCTGGCGCATCAGGCTCCGCTGTTTGAGAGCTCGCATGCGCTGCTTGGTTGAACCGGAACCGGAGCCTAGCGAATTCGTTGAATATTCCTCATCGCCGGCATCGTTCTCTTCCTCATCGTAGTCATCATCATCGTCATCGTCGTCCACCAGACACTGACGATCGCTGTCGTCCTCGTCGCCCCGACCCAAGCCGCTCTGGTATGTCTCAATGTTTGTGATGTCATAATTGGTTTGATCCTCTTCGCGTTCCTCAGGATCTGCCTCCAGTTCATCCTCGTTTTGGTAGTACTCATAGCGCTGTTGTTGCTGTTGCTGCTGTTGCTGCTGTCGATAGCGCTGTTGCTGTTGTTGCTGACGTTGTTGCTGGCGTTTATTGTCTCCGTATTCGGCAGTGCCATCCTCATCGCGCTCTAGCTCCTCGCACATCAGCAAAGTGTCGTTGGTTAGTGAATCCCGACGATTGTAGCTGTTGTTAATGCTGTCCCGTTGCTGCTGATGCTGCTGTTGTTGCTGCTGCTGTTGTTGTTGGCCGCGTTGCAGTTTAGCCTCACGCTTCATAGAATCCGAACTGGCTGTATTTGTGGGCGAGTCCACCGATGAGGAGGATGTGGGCGAGGACTCGCCGGAGGCACGTGGCGCTAAAGCGCCATTGGCACGTGCACTGCCCAAATTGCGTTTCGGAAAATCCCGCAGACTGTCCACCTGCAACAAAAAAGAAGAAAAGAATAAATAATTTCAGTTCCTCAATCGAGCATCAGTTGCCAGTTTTACCTTCTTAGCCTGAACTGTAAGCATATTGCTAGACTGTGGCGTTCGGGATAGATTCAGTATTAGATCACCGGTCATCATATAAGCCTCAAAGCGTGGCGCCTTTGCCGGTTGCGGCGGTGCCGAATTCGGTTCTGGCTCCGGTTCCGCTTCGTGCTCGCGTTCCATATGCCGCTGCCGGGCGACGGCCGGACTGCCGCTGTAGCTATTGGAGTGCTGCAGGGGCTGAAGACCGTTTCCGTTCGCTGCCTTCGTTGGTATTTGGGAGGGGCGTGGTCGCTTATGCTGCGGCGACTGCACTTGTGGCACTTGCTTCGGGGCTGCGGCGGCCTTGAGGGCCTGTGGAATGCGCGATGGTCGAAATGTGGGCGAGGTGGCGCCGCTGCCAGCTGCCGTCGGTGATGTGGCAATGTTACTGTTACTAATGCTCGTCGTAATCGTGGTGGACTCCACCATTTGGATCTTGGTCGAGCTGGCGGAAGAGTTGCGACTGTGCGTATAGACTGTGTTTGTTGTTGTTGTGGATGCCGCAGCAATTGTGGCTTGCGCTGTGGTTGTTGGCGAATTCTGGCGCAGCGATGGCAAATGCGTGGGAGACTTGTAGCGCAGCGCCGGCGAACCAATATTTGTGGGCGTGGCCGCGCCCTTCTGGTGCTGACGCTGATGCTTGGGCGAAGCTGAGTTTGGACTGCTGCTATAATCGTAGATATTGATGGGAGATTCAATGTCCACGTAATGCGGACTCTGCGTATTGGCCAACTGCTCTTTAATGCGTGCCTTCAGCTTCGGATCTGCAAGATTTCGTGTAAAAAATTATGTTAAATCAAGCTTTAACGTGCTTGGATTGACACTTGCCTCGTTTCAGCTCCAAGGTGACTAAGTTCTCCGACAGCCGCAAACACTTCAATACTGCAATCAGATCAAAGACAGATTAATATAAAAATTAAGCAAAATAAAATTTAAAAAATTTCACTTGCCTTCCTTCGTTGTATGACGATGCACATCGATGCCATTGACTTTCAGTATAACGTCGCCCGCCTCGACCTGCAAAAATAGAGAAAATAGTCAATGTTTTAATAAATAAATGCGGTAATTTATCTAACATATTATTAAGCATAACTCTATTGTTATTAAGAAACGGATAATGGATTTTCCATTTCGGGAAAGGATCTTATAATTTTCACAGGAAATGTGTAACGTTTAGAAGGAGTATAGTAAAGTATAACTTTATAAAGTCGAGAACGTCTAAAACATATTTTTATAGAGTCTGATCCGATCTGGCCGACGTATCTATGCAATGTTTTCTGACGTATATACAGTTATTTTTTTAATCAGTACTAACAAAGTAGTTTTAAAGCTATTGTCAGGAAACACGACGGACGAATCCGATCACTAAAGCCCATAGCTTGTTCTTCTTTTATGAAATGTCGTCTGAAAGATGGGATTTTGTATGGAACACTTTGTTGTTTAACATTATATCCAGACCAAACTTGGAAAAAAAGACAGTCCCTAAGCAATATCTTATTAATATCGGACCATTATAGCATATAGCTCTCATAGCAACAATAGATCAAAAATTGAACTTTGGTTTTAAATCTTTTTTGTTTTTTCTGCAACCCGAAAGTAACTGCTCTTTTCCGTTTTCTGTTATTTTGTCCACCCAATTAAAACGCGCGGACGAACATGCCGTCCAAGCTGTCGGCACTTGTAAACTATTTTTAATTCTTATTTTGCCAGATGATGGGTCGCCCTCGCATTTGCGTGTCAACAATACCAACAACTAATAATAACAACAAAACAAATGCGAATTGGCATTGGCGCCTGATTCGCCTGCTTGCTCTGACGTCAAAAATTGTTATTTTTTGGTGCGATCTCCAGGGTGGTACGCACTTCGCTAGCTGGGCCAAGGCACATAGTTTATTCAATAAATTTGTTAGACATTTTGCTTGATAGCCACACACGAAAAAAAGAAGAGTAAATCAGAGCTCATGCAAAATGCAATGCGCTGTGAAATTGCTTTTATTGCATAATTAATGGCGCGAAGGAGCCTTTACATGTGGCTAATTTATAATTTAATGCATGTGCGTTCCATGTGAGACACTGTTATTTCTTTTCTGTTGTCTGCCACGAAGAACATTTCGCTCGCAGCAGTGCCCGTTAATAAAAAACTTAAAATTGCACTAAATTATGCGGTATATATGCACGTTTCATTCACAATAGACATATGAGCACAGAGTTGCATGCTCTTGCTCATGACTGCGTTGAATCTGCACAGTCAAAAGAGAACTCGCGCACAACAATCGGCGAAGAGAGGCGCCAAAGAGAGCAAATGCAGCGGGCTGCTGTAAAAGGCAGTCATTGAAATGCTGATAAAAAATTAATTTCAAGTCCATGGCATGCGGTCTGTGTGTGTGTGACTGTGTGTAGATTTACGTAATATTTTGGAAATAACGAAAACCCAGAAAGCGAACAGATAAATTAATGGGCTCCATACACAATGCAAATTTAATGCTGAGAAAGCCCTGTGGGTGACTTGCGTACAAACACAAACACACACACACACACACATTTGCATGCCACTGATAACATTTTGAGTGGATCGCGTTTAAAATTTCATTAACGGCTTACACGAAAAGTCACAAGTTTAATTTGCAATTTGTTTGTAATTAAACACTTTCGCTAATAACACAACTTTAAACACGTGTTTGCGCGTTTTTATACCCTCTATTGTCTGAAAGTTTCCAAATATGGGAATATTGTTTTCGTAAAAATGTGTAATAAATTTCAATTTATTACAGTAATTTATATCATTTCACTCTTTCATGCATACGTTTTTTAATATACATGCCGGGTACGACCGATTTAACACTCACTTTTCTTCTTATTGGAAATTGACCAAACAGACACAAGCGCACTTATGTATGTGAATTTTCGACATTTCACTTTCATGTTAGATCGGTAAAACCTTCGTCCATATGGAGATATGCATGAACGTATATATGTACATATGTAAGTAAGGATACATACATATGTAGACATACCGCCGATTATACCTACACTTTGCATTTCGTAGAGTTTTGTTGCAAATCAATTTGATTACACGACGCCTCAACTAGTATTTTGTATCCTGGGCTGTGTCACGTTTTCTTCGATGATTCCCTCTTCGTGTATACTCAAACATAATTCCTACTGCTACTGTTGTTGCTTTATTGTGTCCAATTGGCTTAAGAGAGTCGTGAGTCCAGCGTTGCTCCCGCCAATCAAAATTCAAATGTCCGTTGTCAGATGCGGCCGGCACTGAGCAATTAAACCAATTGAAACGCTAATCGCAATCAATAAAAAACAAATAAGTGGGAACCGGTGTCATTCACTGCACAATATTTGCTTATAGTTTAAACCAGTTGAAATATTTCGTAATAATTAGTGTTTAACTCTATGCAACAACCTTCAAACTGTCAAGTTGCAAAAATATTTTAAAAATTATATTATTATGCTCAATCTATAGAGATCATAAAAAAAAAAATCAAAATTATTTTTTTTTTTTATCTTATATCAAAAAAATTTAGAATTAGTTATTTATATTTTAAATCGATTGTGACTGGCTTAAGTAGCATAAAAAAAGAACATTTAAACAGATTCTGAAAAGGTCAAATTTTTGTAAAAATGTATGCAAAAATTTTGTTGTTTACATTTCTTGGATTTTTTTAAGCTTCCATAACTCTGTCGATTAATTGTAGATAGATCGATTGCGTTGTATTGACACTGTGAACAAGTATTGTGCTGTTGGTTATACCCGACTGCAAACTTCTTATTTGTTTATTTTGTCAAGGCTTATGATTTAAGTGAAACAAAAAAAAAACTCGTTTAAATCAAATACAATTACCAATAAAACTGATAACGTTCACAGTTGATATACTTCCATATTGTTAAATATGCACGTCAGGTTTGCCGTTATCTACTACCAAATTAACACTTAAAGCCACAATTAATGTCAAACTCATTCATTGACTTGAACTATTTATATTTATTTATTTCGGCTGCCTTGTTTTAATGCCAGTTGTCTTTTCTTGAACTCTCATATTCGCTGAGGTATTTTTTTTTATTGACTGCAAATCAGTTTATTGTGCCAGCAAAATATCAATTAACAATAGCAACAACTGCTTGCCCACTCACCCAGCAGGTAAACAGGTAAACAAGCCAATGGATTGATTGTATTAGTGTCAGCGCAATGCCATCGGTGACGACAAACAACAATAACAACGCCAACAACGCTGGCGACATGCCGATGACCCAGTCAAGTACAAAGCGAGTGTTGGCTACGAGTGCTTGCCTTCACCGTTATGTGCAGGCCGTGGGCCGGTTGAACAGTGGCTGTAATTTCTTGCGCTTCACTCAGCAGAGCAGTCAGCGCCATTCCAAATAGACATACAATTTATTAAAAATCAATGTTGGGCATTAGTTTATAGCAAAGAACAAGGCGTAAAGTTGACTTGCGAGTGCAGAAAATGAGAAAAATAAGAAAACAACCTTGGGCTGCCGAAGTTTAAATACCCTTGCGGATGTGGTATGCATGTAGGTATATTTATTTATTGATAACTTTGTGTTGCCAAAGAAGAGTTTCTTTTTGATCGGTTGTTCCCATGGCTCGGTCGAAGAGAATGCGGGAATATGAGTGGAGAGAGAGGAGTGAGAGATTGTGCGTGTGAAAGAGAGAGAAACTGTGTTTGAGAGAGAGAGAGAAATTGGAATGAGAGAGAGTGAGGAGAGTGAGGAGAGAGAGAAGAGAAAGAGGAGAGAGAGGGAGAGGTAGAGGAGAGAGAGAGAGAGGAAAGAGAGAGAGAGAGTGAGAGACAGAGAG
>SCDT01001581.1:0-29604 GCA_004143765.1 Drosophila melanica
AAAACAACATTGAAAGTGATTTTGGGGGTGTCAAATTTTTGGTCAAAAATCATCCCAAAATCGACAAAGATTTTGACATGTAAAGTTGTCAGATTCCATAGCTCCCATATATCAAACCCCCATAACTTTGTCAAAAGTGAACCGATTTTTACGTTTGATGGCATTTTGGTCATGATTTGTCCTATATATTGACTCCACATTCAAAATATATTCAGTTTCGAGCATAAAATTTTTTTGGATTTTTTGGCCAAAAAGCAAGGGTCCCCCCTTGTGTATTTCGGAAAAAAATTTTTTTTCAAAATTTAGAATTGCGAATTTATGGTTTTAATCGATTTTATTTGTCACAATTATCATAAAAAACAACTTTGAAAGTGATTTTGGGGGGGTCAAATTTTTGGTCAAAAATCATGCCAAAATCGACAAAAATTTTGACATGTNTCCATAGCTCCCATATATCAAACCCCCATAACTTTGTCAAAAGTGAACCGATTTTCACGTTTGATGGCATTTTGGTCATGATTTGTCCTATATATTGACTCCACATTCAAAATATATCCATTTTTGAAAATAAAATTTTTGTTGAATTTTTTGGTCAAATTTGAGGTGTATCGACATGTTATCGTATTGCCAGCCTCCCAGTGATCGTGGCACAAAAATCTTAACACTTTGTCTAAAGAGGATACAAGTAAATATTCAAAGTTTCAAGTCTCTTTCTTCAATAGCGCGAAAAAAGTTGCGTTCATCCGGACGGACAGACGGACAGCATGACGAACAATGCACAAACCCAATATACTAGTTTCACTTCGTGAACGAATATAAAAATAAATACAAATGTTGATTATTTTTTGTATTTTACAAATATGAATAATTTTTATTTGTGGTGTTATAAATATCTAAAGTTCAAAGTTATGCACCCATTCCATTTGTGCAGTTGCCACTCCCTTTTAGTCTCTATGTAAACGTGGCTGGAAACGGAAGCACACAACTTATTTTTTTGGCCAATTTATGCAGTATAAAATATTCATCAGATCTGAGGAGTGTTTCTTTTTATCTTTTGAGGAAGTGCACTGCTCAAATTATGCTTGTGCTGAGTGTATTCACAGACATACAAATTTTTCGCGAATTCAAATCTGGCGGCAGTTTGAGTGACGTGAAGCCAGCTCTGATTACAGGTTTACGTGTGGCGAAATAGCATAAAAGTATTATATATTTATTTTTAGCACTCGTATCGCCGGAACCGTCAATATTGTGACATGGCATGATTTGTTTGATGCAGCGTCTCCGCAGCCTCGCGTCGGATCTGGGCCCAGCCCAGTGAACGGGGCTGAGACTCACTTGGCGCATCGCATGATGATCGGCAATAAATTGATGGCCGTCCCTGACACTTGGATGAGTATTGCGAGCCGGGGGGAAGGGGAGGGGCCGCAAAAGCTCACTGAGTCAGCTAAAAGCAGTTGTTGACTGATTTGCACTCCAAGTCGCAGCTGGCACCTGGCGGATACAGTCACCAACAAATGTATATACAGAGGAAATGGCATAAAACCCCATTTTGTTAGCCATTTAATTGTTGCACGATGATTGATTTATGACTAGAGAAATAAGCCAAGCCCATAGAAATCAGCTGTGGTTACGGTTGTCGCTAGATCGCCAGCTGTAATTGCAGCCGAAGACATTTACTGTGCCGGGGAACACGCGCATCTGACATTTACGACCATCAACAGCAGTGCCATCAACCGAGGCTGGATGAGTCGCTCCTCCACTCCCAAATCGGTTGTCTCTGTGACACGAACCCACTAGGACAATGGCAGTTAATGGTCATGCCGGCGAGCAGTAGCCACCAAAAAAAAAAAATAAACCAACTCAGCAGCGCTACATAAATTGCAAAACTAGCCTCGACACGGACGCCTCCCTTTATATGCCACACATATCACGCAGTGACGACATGAATCCGCCAACATAAACACTCGTCCAGGACGCACTAATATACACACACACACATGCAAACACACGCACACACATAGCACACTCATAGAGATACCAAATGTAAGAGCTGTTATAAAAACATGACCAAATGGCCAACAGCAGGCAATGAACAGTGGATAAAACTGAAAATTTATCCAACTATAACTAATTTATTATTGATTAATTTGACTTTAATTAAATATAATGTTATAATATAATAGTTAGTCTTTAACTTAGAAAACAGTTTGTTTTCAATGTGATTGAATTATTTAATAGAAAAAAATAAATAAGGCAAGAAATAAAATCAAATAAAATATAAACGTGTAGATTTGGAAAAGTTAGCAGATAAATTTAAATAAATCTTGCTTTTTTTGTAAATTATTACTTTTTATTTTTAGAAGAAAGTACATTCTTTTTGCCCACTGTGCTTGTTCTACTCCTGTGTAACAACCAGCAGCAGCAACAACAAAAAAAATAAGAAAAATGCGAGCAGGGCGAAAAATGTTTAGTGGGTGCGTAGACAAATGCAACAGCAACAGCAGCAACGACAACATCAACATCAACAATAACAACAACAACAACAATAAGGGGCACCTACCATTTGACCATCCTAACATGCTCGTCATGCTGGAACCCGCCATGATATGGCATTCAGTAGCACTCACATGTCAGTAGTGGGCTGAACTGTGGCCGCTTTCTCTTTCGACTGGAGCAGGAAGAGGACAATAACGGTGGACACAGGACACTGGACACTGGACGCTGGACGCTGGGTCTCTGGTCCGGCGTGCAGCCGTGGCCAAATTGGTTGATAGCTTGAAAAACTGTTTTTGCACAGCTCCGTCAAATTGCATTTTGTGTGACAGACCGCAAAATGCATCATCACCAACATGAGCGATGAGTGTTGTTGCTGCTTGTTGTTGCTGCTGCTGCTGCTGTTGCGTTGATGTTTATATTTGCCAACAGCCCTCAACTCAAACCAGCCCAGTCCGGTTGCCACCTTACAGCACCCAACATTGCCCAGTAATTTACGAGCTTTTTTTGGGAACGCATGTGTTGGTTGCCCCATGTCGCAATATTACAGTGCGTTTATGTGCAGATCCATTGGTTAGGCATCCATCGCTGGGAAAGTGTTTTGAGGTTAAAAGTTTTCAGAGCTCTCGTCTATTTGAGTGCACAGTGTGCTAAGCTATGGCAAATTAATAAACAAAATTGAATTTTTGTTAAATTGTTAAAATGTTTAATCGATATTATAATAATTAAAATTATGGGGCTATTTTTTTATATATAAAGTTATTTTAGGATTTTAATTGATAAAATAAACTCTGAAGGACATATTATTCGGTTTAAAGTTTAAAAATTTAGTTAATAATATATAATCAAATAATTAAGATAATAATTTAAAACATAAATTTCAACTTTTAAGTTAAATTTTAATTAAAAGATATTTAAAAATTAAAGTTTTTGGCGCCTATTCAACATATAATCTTCCCCCATTATCTCTTGTTATATTCGAGTAAACAACTAATATATATTTAGTTTATTCCTTTTGAACATATTTTTCAGTAGTTCAACTTTGTGTTTGGTACCACTGTGCGCGCGGCAACAACTTCATTCAGTTCGCATTAATGCAGCGTGAATTAAGTGTCAAGGACATTTTTTGGTTGCAGCCAGTTGCTGGTGACAAAGCAACATGCTTCAGTCAGGCGTTTGGTCCTTACCCCAGCCGCTCTCAGCTGCCCCCGCCCCCTCCCCGTTCATGCCCAGCGATGTCCTTGCGTGTGCGGCCAAGTGAGTTTATGTTGTCAGGAGTCTGTGTGCGTGGTCGAAATTGCGTTGCAACATTCAAGTAAGTGACGTAAATGCATCACGGACACAACGCACACAAACAGACAGGCGGACAGACAGGGGGGGACAGGGGTCAGAGGGACAGCAACATAAGAGTGGAGTAAATCATGCTGAGGGGGGGCCAGGAAGCGGGGAGTGCCATGCAGGAGGCATCAGGCGGCAGTTATGGCTGTCAGGATGAATGCCATATCATCGCACCGAAAATGGTGTCAAAACGTCAGCAGCGCAGTCAGCGGAGCCACTGGGCAACAGTAAATGCTAACGGCAAACAGGCGCTGGCCTAGGACGCAGGATCCCGTATCCAGCTCCAGCATCATCGTGTTGTTATCCGGGTGAATTATGAGTTGTGCAGCGCCATCAGCAACAGGAGCAACGCACGCCTGTCGTCATTGCCCCGCCTCCCCGCCTCCCCGCCTGCCCGCCTGTCCGTCCGTGTAATCCGTCAGATGGCGAGAAACCGAAACTGACGAGCCTCGAGGAACTCGTCCGCATTCGGATGCATTTTGTTTGGGCGGGAAAACTCTTGAATTTCGAGTGATTTATCCCTGAATGACCGCAGTTAAATTAAATGCTAAACGAAGACATTAACAATGCAGGACAGCAATCCGGACAGGACATGCAACGCATGCCACGCATTGAAATTGGGGTTAATTTCAGTTCAAGACAAGGCAATCAAGAGCATCAAGAGCTGTGGAATGAAAATGGATTTGTGCATATTGGATTGTGGATGTTATCCTCATCATAGCACGAATATCCTTTTGGGGAAGTACATTATCGGATACTTGTTAATCAATTTAGATGTAAATTAGAGGATGGGATTACATTTTTTTTGTGGTTTTTTATTTCGAATTTAAAGTAAGTAAATTCTTTATGCTATCTATTATCTATTATCTATTTCTGTATCTGTATCTGTGTTTACTAAGATAACTAAATGTATGAATATCTTTTGCATCGCTTACATAATTTAATCCAGATTTTACAGAGTGTTCGTCAGGTATGCATGCTAAAAGCACTTACCTGGCAGGTTACTTTTCACTACTTAGCAGAGAGAATTATTAGCAGATGCAAACGCTCCGATGCGCATTTCTTGGTCCTTTTGGTCAATGACTCATGGTTTCTTAAAAGTATTTTTTTTTAGTGCTCGCTGGATTGCATTTGTCGTTGGATTGCGCGAATGCGATGCTGAAACTCGATACAACATCGAAACCCACATCCACATGCCACAATTTACGGGTCGTTCATCAATTGTGACATCGGCTCATGTAATTCCTTCGGACGTTTCACGCCAAACTGCACGCAGACGACACCCAATCAAAGTGGAAAGGAATCGAGTCAACGAAACGAAAAGGTCCAACGAAATAGTTGGACACTGCAAACAAAAGGGAAACCGATAACTGAATCTGGTTCCAAAGTGAAGCGCGGAAGCTACGCAGATCAGATGTGTATGTGTGCGTGTGTGTGTGTGTGTGTGTGAGGAGGTGGACACTTGGCAGACAGACTTCCCCCTTCCTCTTAAATTTGCTGACATTTATTAATTTCCGATTAGCGGCATGGAATTTATGCGCTACCGAAATTTTCGGTAGTCTCGCCACCACCTCGACTCTCCCCCCCGCTCGTTCCCGATCGGTTGTGGGGCTCGGATTACCTGGCGGCAGCTGAGACGACGGCTTCTAATGCCGCCTGACACTTGCTGCCAAGTGTAAACGACGCCACTTTACGGCACATTTGGCGCCCAAACAACAACAACAAAAAACCAAAAAAAAACACTTTGGCAATACTTTAAACGATCTTTACTTTTGCCATATTTCGCCATATGATTTATTGCCGATGTGGCTATAAATCACCAAAGGCTTTTCTGCAACTGTGATCTAAATATGCGTTAAATGTGTGCATCAGCTGGCGGGGGCGGGGGCGGGGCTTGCTCCGCTTGCTGATCGCTTAATCGGGCTGCAATCGAGCCGCGATACAATTAACCCCAGGGGGCCCTCCATAAACGTGATATCGTTGGTGGTAATCACCCGGTAACAGCTTTTCTGTAACGTTGCCACGGCCCACGCGTTGTTGTTGTTGCTATTGTTGTTGTTGTTGTGCTCTTTCAGTTGTTGTTGCTGGCTTTTGCCTTTGTTAGGACAACTGGTTGCTGTTGTTAATATGCTGTTGTTGTTTTTGCCTGTGTTGGGTAATTGGAATGTCAAAAGTGGCTAAAATCACGACTCTATTAAATGGGATCATGTGAACAGTAGCCAAACAATTTTAGAGCCGTTGCCAATCGAATGACGGGATTATCGGGACGGAAAATGCACTTTTCAACTGTCATTAAAAAATTTTAAGCACCATTATTACATTTGTTAAGGCAAACATTTAGGGTAGAAAATATGGATTTTGGTTAAGAAACTGCCAGATTTTTACTGTAAAGTTGCTTCGCGGATAATATTGATCAATGCCGGAAATCAAAACTTATTCGAAGGGAAAGTTTAAGATACCATTATGCTTCTTTTTTTTAAATATATATGGAATAATAATCTAAAACCTATACCGTTATTGATATAAAATTTGTAATCGATGAGAACGTGAAATGTGAAGAGGCAATAAATAATCTATGCGCAACAAATTGCAGCATTATGAAATTACAGAGTTTAACGTGTGATGCACGATAAGCATTGACAAAGATAAACACATTCAATCATGCCACCTGATTGACGAGCAAACACACACACACACACACACACACATGGACACACTGCAAACTGAAAGCTAAAGCGGGGCACAGATCAATTGAAGCAGCCGGCAACAATGTGAAATGAATTTGATGGAAGGCAAAACACGACAGCAGCACGAGGAGCAACCAGGATGATGATGATGGAGATGATGACGATGACGATGATGATGATGATGACGATGACGATAAGTGCGTTTGTGGCGGGGCCACAGGGCGTATGCGTTCACGGCCCTGTGATTGATTGATGACGCATCGGGCGGGCGTCGTAATTCATGTTGATATGCGAACAATTTGCCTCTGTCCGTCCGTCGGTTAGTCCGCTCATTCGCCAGCAGGCTCCAAAGGTGAGACAATAAAATGCCAAACGGTTTTTCATCTCTTCAAGCGGCTGTTGCGTGTGCTCCCTCGGATTGTGGCAGAATTGTTCTTAGCTAAGCCTACGCCTACATATTGCCAGTAGTAGTTGCCCAGACAGGCAGACAGCCGACACACACACACACATACATACACTCGTGCAGACAGAGTCAAGTGGGACTAGGGCAAGGCCGCAGCAAAATCGAGAAATTAAATTCGCATGCCACGCCGTGTGGCAAAGCCAAAGGCAAAGGCAAAGCCAAAGGCCACGCAAACGTGCAGAGGCCCGCCCGTCCGGGTGGGTGTGGCGGTGGGCGGCAGAAAGACAAAGCAAAAAGTTCAGAAAAAATTGTTTTTCTAGCAGCTCGGTTTCAGTTTCCTTTTGGCGAGCGGGCGCATAAAATGGCAAAAGAAAAAAAAACGCCCAAATAGCGAGCGATTTTTTTCACGTTTTAATGTTGCCTGACTTCCCAATACTGTTCCTGTTTCAGGTCCTCTTCCCATGCTCGTCCTGCACGGCTACGACATTCTCGACATCCACACACACACACACACACACTCTCTCTCTCGATGGTTTCGTGTGCGTGTTGTGTGGGGTCTGGGACTTGCCAAGCGTCTGCCTGTCGTCTGCTGGCTTCGCCCGAGTTCAAGTGCGCCTCGCCACGCCACGCCACGCCCCCCATCTCTTGGCCGCCCTCTTGGCTCCACCGTTGTGCCATTCATCGAACCGATGGCAACTTGTTGATTTTGTGTGAAATTCACATGCAAAAACCAAACCAATTTCGCCCTTCATTTGCGGGCGCCAGTTGCCGGTCGGCAGACGTTTCCTTTTTTTTCCCCTCTTTTTTTCGCCATTCGTTGCGTTTGTTTTGTTTCCGTTTTCCGCCTTTCCCTTTCGCGCCGAACTAGGCTGCCGGCGTGCCAACAAAAATCAATAATCGATTTTGTTGTAATGGCTGCCTTTAAAGTATCACAGAAATTTGCTTTATGTGCGAATTAAAGTTTACTAAAGTTTCAATACAGTTTATTGGACTAAATGTGATCAATTTATATATTCAGATAAAAGTAAACCGAGTTAAACAAAGTTCTTTGTTAAATACAAAAAACGTATAGAAAATATCAAGATTTAATTTCGAATAAAATTAAATAAATATATATTTAGGCTTGATTAACAAAATAAATTAAAATTTATTCAAACGAATCTTACAAAATTTCCTTAAAAATGTATTTTAACTAAGTTGTATAAGAAATTTTTAGATAAATAATTTTTTTTTATGAATTCATTTGTTTTATACTTGATTGACTATAATTGTACTTTGAGTTTAAGGAATGAAATATATTTTTGCTCTGTTGTTTTCGGAAAGTTTTGCTTGATAGCAGCAACTTGCAGTTGAGCTTTATTTTTACACAAATTCCCCAAATTTCACAGAACAGTGAATTCGAATGCTATCTTCAATATATCCCCTTTGGTACTCTTGAGTGTATATAAATCAATATACTTATAAATCATTATTAGTATCAATACGTCCGAGCATTTCTATGCCATATTTAGTATAGTTATTTATGGATCAGCATACAATATAACTAGTATTTGCATTCGAGCCGACAAATCAAATTATCTGCAGCGTGACACATTCGTCACAGCCACATTGAAGTGTGGGGAAGGGGACGGGGATGGAGAGGTGCAAGGTCCGAGGTGGGGCCCACATTCCGCCCCTGGCTGATGTGGTCATCGTCGAATGGCGCGCGTATTGGCCTCGGTGTCGGCCACAGTCACAGCCATCCGTCATGTCTGGTGACGTTGAAGACATGGCCGGTACTCGACGTCGTCGTCGTCGTCGTCGGTCGAGTGCGCTGGCATCGGATTTGAACAGTTTGATGGATCAACTTGCGCACGTCCTCGTCATAACTCACAACACTTTTCGTTCCGCTCAGACGTTGTCCGTCCGTCCGTCCATTCCCGTCCATGGGCACGACGCCGATTTGACGTTTGACGTGAGCGCACGTTTGATGGAAGATCTGTCAGGGCAGGCATTGAGCTTGTTCCAATTCGCTTGCAGCTTTGCGCTGTCTGTTTCAATGTTGGCCAATTTGGGCACTGAATGATTGGCGGCGGCTTTTGTTCTCTCGCAAATTCTTCGCTCTTTATTCCCGCCATGCCCTGATTTATTGCCAATTAATATGATTGAAGTGTCATAATTCATAAGCAGCTTTCGCACGCGGTCCCACAGCAATTGTAAATAGGCAATTCCCAGCAATGAGTGTGCACTTGGGATCCCTCGAATAAAAAAAATCATATAAAGCGATTTCTACGATAATAAGAGCGCCAAGTAATTCAGCTTTTAATCGACAATTTATTACATTACAATTTATTGAATTGAAAACCTGATTACTCCGTTCATACATATATTCTGTGTTTCGTTCGGAGTTTCGTTCTTGTTCTCGTTCTGCTAGTTTTAAAAAAAATTAAGCCACTTTTCATGTTTGACGGCATTCTGATCATAATATGTCTTCTAAATTTCATTTCTATATTTCAAATGGTGAATTTCGAAAAAAAAATAGTTTTTAAAATTTTTTTTAAAAAATTATGTGTAATCCCCTCTCATTTTCGAAAAATATTTTATTTTGGAAAATTTAGAACTGCGAATTTTTTATTTTAATCGATTGTGAATGTCAAAATTAGTATAAAAAACATCAATAAACCCGATTCTGAGGTGGTCAAATTTTTGGAAAAAATTCGTGCCAAAATTAACAAAAATTTTGACACGTAAGAGTCTTGGAATCATGGCTCCCATATTTCAAAATCCCATAATATTCTCAAAATTGAACTGATTTTTATGTTTGATAACATTCTGATCATAATTGAATCTACATTTAATATAAGTGAATTTTTTTTGGAAACGAAATTGTTCGAAAATCAATCTGTTCTCGAAATGAATATGCCAAATGTCAACTCAATTAAGCGAATGCGCCGCGGCGGATGCCTAAGTCGACATTTGTAACAGGAAGTTTCTGATGAGATTTCATTTAATTGGTGTTGCCATCAGGGCAGATGCCAAAACTTTTATGTTTCACTTAAGATTTGTGCATCGGTGGCCTCTCACTAATCATTGCGTTCTTCAACTATTTCGCTTCCTTTTTATGACATTTATTCATGTAAGCCTCACGATTTACGCCTTTTACAGGCAGCAGCTATTTATTTCGGCTGTCAGCTGAGTTTAAGCCAAAACATCGCCACAAACATAAGCGGGGGGAGGGGAGTAGTAGTTGAAGTGCGTGGCCTGGGAGCTCTCCGTTTGACGCTTTCTTTAATTTTGACAAGACGTAAAGTCTATTAAGAAAGTCAATCAATGTCTCTCAAGCGAGTTGGCTTCGACTTTGGCTGCGGGGTCCTTCAACTTCGGTGTGCGCAGGATGAGCGCCAAAGTTCTGAAGTGACAGGCAGGCAGAGAGACAGACAGGCAAAGGGAGGAGCGACTGCGGGGCAGACAGTTAGTCAGTCTGTGGGAGTGACGTGTGGATGCGGCGGCAATGTGCGACAGAATGCGGTGGGGTGCGGTGCGGCGGGAACTGGTCTTCGTTTGAGTGTCGGGCACTTGACTGACAGCTGGACGCGGACGTGAAGGTGGACGTGGGCGCGAACGTGGCCTCCGACGATTGTTATAGGGGGGGGGGAGTCCTGCGGGGCGAGCGGCAACACTTGATTGAAAGGACGTATTCAGTGTGTGCACACGGCGAAATTATGAAGAAAAATTCAATTCGCTGCTGAAAAGTTGACAAAATGGACTTCCACCTGCAATCCGGTAGCAGTGGGAGGGTCATCGAAGCTGACAAGGACTTGAGCAACTGTTGTTCACGCAGACGAACAGGTAAAACTTTACCCGGCGACATCAATTTGTAAAAGTGTTTTTCATCAAACAGGAATTAATTAAGATGCCCCCCAAAGTTTACAGCGCGCCCGAGCAAAAAAACAAAAAAACAAAAACCAAAAAAAAAAAATAGACAATGAGAATAAGAAACGAAAAATCTTTGGAAAGATTGCGTTGAACTGAACTACCCCAAAGAGGGAAATGTGAATGTGAAGTGGGATTGGCGTCCGTAATAATTGAAAATCATCACTCGAGATTTGCTAATTATGTGGAATTATCATCTCAATTATTTATTTTTCGATTTCTATGCGTTTTTCTTTCACTCACTTTCGTCTAATTACACTTTTTTTCCCCCTCTATCTCTGCTTTTCTCACTTTCTGCTGGCGCTGCTCAGGTGCGATTATAATCAAAGCTTCGAGGATTTGCCATCAAAGTCTCGAACTTCTCAATTAAACGAATGCATAAATCATTGGCCAACACGTCTGCAGATAATTCCCAAAAGTCCCGAACGACGCACATTAGAGTGCGAAAAACACACACACACACAGACAGTACTGACACTCACGGGGAATCAAAGACGGTCAGCTAAGGACACTCATAAATCTGTAGAAATGTTGCTAATTAAAAAAATACGCATATTCCATCATCATTGTGCGGGCATTTTTCTATGGCGCCGACTTTGGGTGTGTTGTTTCTGATAAAACTCAGCTGAGATTTATGCCTTCATAATCCATAAATATGCTTTTACCACACACACACACATACAAATATACATCTTCATAAATTTGCTCGGCTGCTTGGGTGTGTCATTCCATGACGCATTAATTAATAGCCACATCAACAACTAGCACCAACAACAACAATAATACATAATAAGGTTGAACGTACAAACACACACACACACACACACACACTCACATACATTTATAACGAATCTTGACTCTGACGAGTCCTTTGGGGTATTTGAGGCGTTCGCTCACGTTCGCGGTCTGTCAATTGCTTCACCAGTTCCAATTTGTTGAATCTTTAAGTATTTATTTTAGATTAATCAAATCCTTTTCATTATGTTGTATGGAAATGGAAACATGGCTATTCAAACAGGTAAGATAACATTTATTATATTCAATAACATTGCTTGAATCTCCTATATTTCGGTGTATTTGTATAGCATACTTTTTGGAGCAATATCATAATTAAAATATCTTAGTCCTATAATAACTGGAAATAGGCACACTTTTATAATTTAATAATTGTGCATTTATTTTAAATATATTTTCTTTTCTTTTTCAAGTTATATTTAGTTTTTTTATCTGTGCACTCGCATTTTTTTTAAGCAGGATACATAATGGATTGGACTTGGACAAGCGAGAATGTCTTGCATATGAGGCACACGAAATGGGGCAAATTATGTATGCCTCGAGATAAATAACAAATAACCAAATGATAAATAATAATTTCGGTGAATACATCAGAGGGCTGGCCTGCTAATTGGAATTGATTAGACTGGCAACGCCCACGACCCACTAGCCGAATGCTCGTAGGAGGACTCGCAGAGCTCGCCCCAATGCACGTTTCACAAATTTATCTGCATCTGGAGTCACATATGCGACGAGTTACCCCGCCTCCCCCTCCCCAAAAATACTACCTACTCAGTGCCAGCCAGTGCTCAAAGTTGGCAAAGTTTTTGCCTCGAAATAGTTGGCTGCATGGAAATAACAAATGTGCTTAATATTTGTGATCGATGGAAAGTGCTTTGTTTTATATGCGTTGATGTTTTCCTTATTTTTCGGGGGGGAAATCTAAGGCGCAGGGCCATTTATTAGCCCCGCAAGCCCGCTTCAGACCCAACTCCTGGCTAATGAGCAATATTGCAAGGAGAGGCGTTGCACTAATCACTTCATTAGCTGGCAGAGGCCAGCCCCAGCCGAGTCCTGTCCAGCTCCGTTGGGCTCGGTTCGGCCAAGAGCAGACATATTTATTTAACCTGCAAATCACAAATTCATCCATCATCCTTTATGCCGAGCTCGTCGCTGTGTGAGTGACATCCTTCGAGCTGCCTGGTCTTCAATTCAGCTGCTTCCTTCATTCTCGGCGTCGGCGTCGGCGTCGTT
The DNA here is from genome assembly GCA_004143765.1 of Drosophila melanica. NCBI lineage: Eukaryota > Metazoa > Arthropoda > Insecta > Diptera > Drosophilidae > Drosophila > Drosophila melanica. The sequence goes on from SCDT01001581.1 coordinate 12,862, forward strand.
GCCTTTGACTGACATTTGACTTCGACGCTGACGAGCTTGGCGACGTTAAAGGCGACAAGTTCATTGTCCTTGCACTGCCAAGACGCCGCCGACGCTTTCTCGTAATAAACACGCCCTGTGCTCGCCAGGACCACGCACACAGCTCCATTTCGGCTATAACCGGGGCCCAAGCGGGGCCCACGAAGGACGCACTTTGTTCGCAATTTGTTTTGTTTGCTTATTTTGCCGAGAATTCCGCGCGTCGCGCCCTCCTCGGCCAGCGTCTGGAGCTGTTCGGGTGGATGGGCTGGCAATGCCAAATGGGGTGGTTCCATGTCTGCCCGGTTAGTCTCAGTAAATCTCAAATGTGTGTGTGTGTGTGTGTGTGTGAGTGTGTATTTCCTGTTGTTCTTTGGCTGGAAATGTGTGTCGTACTGAAATATGCTTTCAATTTGGGTTAAAACTTAAAGCTCTCTTACGCATACCGTGTTCATTAAATAAATCAGTAAATAATCTTGGCAAATGGGCGGTTAGCTTCTCATTTAATAAGGAATTATAAAAAGGGCATTGTCAACATTTGTTGAATCAAACTGCATTATTTCTGCTGCTATTAAAGAGTATCTATTTGAGACTGAGAAATATCCTTAAATTGCACATAACTGCGTTGCAATGCAAACCCACAATGAATCAATTGGTTGCTTAAGGACCAGAACCGAAACTGTTCACACTGCGTACACACACACACACACACACACACACATATATATGAAATGCAAGTCCCGGTCATAATTAGCTGCTCATGTGTCACGCAGCAAATGCAACAGCAACAGCTGGGAGAGAATAGGGGCGAAGGGGTCCTTTTGGTCGACTGCGAATGTGAGATTTGGCGTCAACAGCCAATTTGGAGCATTAGCGAAAACCGTTGGGCAATTAATGTCAAGTGTGTTGGCCCCCAGGCGGCCGCCTAGGGACGTTTGTAGGTTCGTGGATTACCCAAAGTCCGGCGAGTTGCTAATCAAACGCTTCTTTGGGGGAGTGGGGCGTGGGGCGTGGGGCATGGAAAAACCAGTTGTCAGCCGGTTGAGTCCCCCAGAAGCACACACAAAGCGGGCAGGACATCTTTAATCACACACGGCAACGGGGCTGGCTGCGACTTGGAAATCCGTGCAAGTTGCAGTTGTCCCAACTCAATAAATGTCATCGTTGGGCTAAAATGTTAATTAGCCGACAGAGCCTCGGGGGCGTTTGAAGGACTTGCGAGACGGAGCCTCGCACGGAGTGCAGTACGTGCGACACTAATTACGCTGAAAGCTGCGATTGTCAGCAGCGATTGCGGCTATCGGAAAAGTCCTTTTGTTTTCAGTTTGAAGCGAATTAATCAGCGGCAAGCATTCGACATTGTTATCGGCCGTCATCAGCAGCCCCAGCGACAGAAACAACAATGGTCCGAGGGCCAAGAGCCATAACCATAACAATGACAGCAACCATCAGCAGCTAACAGCAACAGCAACAGCAACAACAAAAACAACAATAATAATGGTAAGGAGCCCAATCCACACACACACACACACACACACCCACTCACACAGAACAACAGAAACACACCCGCTAAACAACAAACGGGGAGCCTTCTCCGTATCTGTCGTCTGCCTTTGATGTGCGCCTTTGACAAGTGAGTTGACAATGTCAACGTCAACAGTTGACAGCCTTATTATGGCATTATGCCTGCCTCTGGATATGGATGTGCCTCTGCGATGCGAATATGGTGTTGACTCTAGCTAAAGACTGCTGAAGACCTCTTCGCTGCGACCCTTATGCAGCCCTGTTGCCCAACACCGGTGCAGATGGTAGATGCTAATCAAGCGCATTGTCAGCGACGTTTTACAACACTAAAAGACATGAAGGTCCTTTTAAACGCTGGCGTCAATTATCCTTATTGTTATTTGAGTGATTTGCAACACTGAAAATATACTTGTGTACTTTTTGGGATTCCTTTCTATGCTTGATTCTTGTTTCTTTGTTTCTTTTTACACATTCCTCTTTTTTATCCGTATGTTTTCACAAATATTTTTGTATTTTTTCTCAAACCTCATTTATAGGTTTAAATTAAACTAAGCCCAAATTCTCTTCTGTCGCTGGCATTCGGCTTGACAGATAAATCAATTATTTTGGACAATGTTCTCGTCAGCCAAGGGAGAACGTCAAGTGCCAAACTAATTACATAAACCAAATATCTTTTTGTAATCGAAAAAATCAATGATTCCTATCAACATGTTGGCACATTGTTATTCAAATGTTGGCCAAATGAAATGCGTCATTTCATATCTCAGGCCAGATGATAATAAAAATTGTGCAAATATTACTTGTGAAGCTCACCTGAACCGGGGCCAGCTTCGTATCCTCATCAACACGTTGTCCTGTCAGCGGCCATTGAGACTTCAAGTGTAAGAAGACGTGTCAGGTCCACTCAATGACAATGCAACCCCTCTGACCAGTACCACCAGCTGGCCCCTCTGTCCCGCTGTCCCTGTCCAATTTGCACGAGTGCGTAACACTTGTCCGTCACATCAAAAGCATCAAAAGTTTTGTCATGTGAATGAAAGTTTTGCACCTGCCTTTAATACAAAAAACATTGACATAAGTATTAATCCCAAATAGAAATTTCATCAACAGGCAACAACAATGAGACCCACTGGCACAACCACATATACAATAAAAAAAAAAACATATATATTTTGTGGGTACTCGGACTCGCTTTATATGTATGTCTGGACTGACGGCTTTCAGTCTGTCAGTTAATGGTCGCTGTGCTGTGGGTGGAAGCGGTTTGGTATTTAGTATTTTATGTTTAGGTACAAAAATATATGAAATAAATTTATATAGATAACGGATTTTACGACTAGAATTCCGAAGGGTCTGCACAATATTTTTACAAATTCCAAACATATATTTAAAGCTGATGGCTGCGATCTGAGATAAAAGCAAATTTACTTTTGCTTTGAGACTTAACAGAGTATTCACTCTGCCAATAAATTCTATTCAAGATTGTAAAATGTAATTGTTCGAAGTGCTCAAATATGTGAATAACATTCGAAAATTAAATCGATTCAGCACCATTTAACGTAGATTATAAAAATATTTACTATGCAATTATTAGGTTAGTTAGTTAAAAAAGTAACCAAGTTATTTAGACCAAAATATTCCCACATTAGACTATCAACAAATAAAATATACCAACTTTTTGATTATAGAGTAACAAACTAATATGTATATTTTTTTTTAAAGTTTATCGAATCTTTCAGTTTTTATTAATTTTTAAAAATATTTTTTAAAAAAAGCATTGCTGTTTAAAAACAATTCTTTGTATAAAATAGAGACAATTTCTTCTCAGCTTTTGCATTACGAACTGTAAAATATTTTAAAACACGATTTCAAATGAAAGAGCACGAAAAAAAGGGAAGTGAATTGTAGATTTAATGAACTCAACAACGGCGAACGACGCATTTTGATCGGTGGCCGTTGCCCTGCGCCCGTGGACTGGGGTCAGGGCATGTCGGAGGTTCGAGTCCGGGCTGTCCGTTTGGTCCGAACTCATTTGTCGCAGCAAAATGCGATTGACAAAATGTCAGGCGACGCATTTTGTTGTTTTCATTTTCATTTTGGCAGCTTCGCGGATGCAGCAAGCGGCGCAAAAAAAAAGAACTCGAAATTAATTGAACAATTTAAAGCGGTTGTTTTTTTTTGTGTGTGCGCTGTTGTCCTGCGACGGCGGCGGTAACCGCCAGCGGGCATTGCCTGTCGGTGTCAAAAAGGACATGACCGAACATTTGGTGGAGCAGAGCGGAGCTGCGCCCAGTGCGTGAGTGAGAGATTGTATTATTGATTTTGCATAATAAAAATGTCACACACACACACACACCGGTCGTAGAGAGTGTGTGTGTGTGAGTTGACAATACAGCAACAATAAATTAATTAAGCCGATGAGACAGTTTAATGTCATTTAATAAAATATTGACGTGTCACTGACGCTGATGCTGACACACACACACACACACACACACACACACACACACACACACGCACACTATTGAAATGAATGACGCCATTTTGTTTTTTGGCTTTGACATCTGATGGGTGTTAAAATCAATTGACGAAATCAATTGGAATTGGCGGTCAGCTGACGTCGAGAGTCCAAAGCGCATATTGATTGATTGACAGCCGACAGATTGGGTAGCCCCAAGATTGATGGCTTAATCAAGAGCAGAAGAGAGTGTGTGAGAGAGAGAGAGAAACTAAACTGGAGTGGCTAAGCAATGAGCACGCAAATACACTTGCAGTCGCACATGAATTCCAATAATGAAATGTTAATTTTGACACGTCATTAATATATTTTGTCTACCTTCCCAATCGACAGCCTCCGCCCTCCCTCCCTGGACAGAACGACCGCAGCTGACCGTTCGTTCAATTGACAGCGGCAGCGACGTTGTAATTAGTTTTGACGTTTCTCGTTGCACAAATTAATTTATTTGACATGTCAGACAACCCTCGGATCGGCCATTGACAATTGGCCACTAGCCGCTGCCACAGACGCCATTTGCCACAGGGTCTCATGGTTTTTCAAATCTGACAGTTATTGGAAGAGCAGCTAAACACACAAACAAATAACTATGGGCTACCTGTCATATATATCTTTTAATGGTAATTATAAAAGTTAATTAATAAATATAAATTCAAAGTTAAGATTTTTAAAAAATTTGTAAATTTCTTTTCGCAAAAATATTTTATAAGGATTCAAATTTTTAAAAAACGAACCCCCTTCGATACTGATAAAACGGGGCGAGCGCACAGGATAATTAAGTATTTCAACTCCTTCAAGCGTCGCAACTCTATTTGCGCTTTAATCAATGGTCACTCCCAATCCGCATTTTTCTTCTCGCTTCTTTTTCCACTGGGTTCTGCTCCAGTTGATTGTGTGTGAGTGGGGGGGCGAATGGGCGGGGTCAGCAGTTGACACTTTGCATCTTGTGCAATCACCAAATATTGTCAGAGGATGTCAACGTCGTTTTTGTCGCAGTCGGCGCCTGCGTCGACGATGGCATCGTCGTCGTCGGCGTCAGCTTCAACTTTGTATCGAAGTTTGCACACAATCAGTAAAATATTTTGGCCATCCTTCGGGGACGACCTCATTTCGTCTTTGTCGCTGTCAGTCGGACGAGGATGAGGACGAGGACGAGGACGTGGACGAGACGACGCTTCGTCGCCTGCTCTGTGCGCTGAGCTCTTCAATGTTTTTCTTTAGCCATGCACATTTTTCCGTTTTTTAATCTTTTGCCTTTGCTTCTGGTTCCTTTCTTAGCCACTTGCCCCACTCGATGCTGCGACCCACTGCACCTACCGAGTCCTGTTCTAGCTGAGGGCAAACTTTTTGGCGTTTCATCTGCAGCACATCAATTTTTGTTGCTGACGAGCAAAAGTTGCAATAGTCTACGTCCAACCAATGCCAAAAGCCGCCCACACACAACCCGCTCAACCCCGCTCAACCCCCTTTTCCATTTTTCCTATGCGAATGTTATTCTACTATTGGGTCGCAGGCTGTCCTTCCGCCTGTCTCCTGATTGACGGCAACTGACAAGTTTCTCTTCGACTGCGCATTGACTTTTCTTTGCAGTCGTTGCATTTTACGAGTATGTTCCAAGTTCCAACTTGGCTCGGGCTCTTGCTCCGGCTCCGTCTCCGTCTCCAGCTTAGGCACTGCGAAGAGCATTTCAGTAAATTTCTAATCCTTAAGTATATGGCAGGAAGCGTCAGCTCCCTGATGTGTATGTGCCTGCGTCTTGGCTTCGTTGCATAACACGCTGCCTGCCTGCCAGCCAGCCAGACAGACAGACGTCTATTCGCTGGGTGTCCTGCCTGCCGCCCCAAACGAAGCTAAGCAGCCCAAGGACCTTTTGCCTGTTAGTTGCTGGTCACTTTGTCAGTCTTTTGAGACAGTTCAGTCGCTGTTTGCAGCACGAAACTGTCTACATTGTGACCAACGACAACGAGAACTAATACAGACGAGTCCTTATTACATCTTGGCGACAAACTCGTTGACCGTGTTTTTCTTCTTTCTTTTTACCCCCTCCTACAAAGCACTTTGCATGTTTCACAATCAAGTTGCAAGCAAATTTCTTCGTTTATTGACTGTGTCTTCAACTATTTCTGCTCCTAACTGGAATTAGGCAAAAATCTGAATGAACTTGTTTTTGGCTAAGAATGCAAAAAACTATCTAGAAATATTCCGATTTTCATGGCTAATATCCAATAATTTGAACGTTCTTCAACACTTTGAGGCTCTAGAAATTCGCATCAATCAATATGTATGCGCAATGAAAAATACATAGCAGAATGCATCAGGATGAGAGGAATTATGGAATAGAGAATAAATTCGCTAGCTGCTTACTGTGGAGCAGAGTTCAAACCTCAAGCTCATTGCTTAAACTTTTCAACCGACCGAAACTCAAACTCAAACTCCAAATCCAACTCCAACTCGGACGTGCATGCGGACATACAACATATAGCGCATCAGTCAAAAATTGTTCTTGCTTGTCATCAGAGACGTGCCACGTCCGCGCCCGCCCTGTTAAAGGAAGCAGTTGGAAAAATGTGAGGAAATGTTGCCAAAGCAAGAAGGAAACTTTGATGGCTGACCACAAGATAGTCAAATCATGAGGAAACTTTACAGAACCGAGCATACCCTAACCGAATAGACAAAGAAATTTTAATTGTTCCACCACGAGTGTAATAATATTGTTAAAGAATGGGTTTCAGACGTTCCTATCTACTCTTGTATTTCACTTCAATCATGATTGAAACGCCTTTCAGGTAAGGGTATACGGCGAATGCATCAATGGCCAGCACATTGGCAGTCCATATGTGTAGCTTCTGGTTCGTTTCTCAGTGATGAGGGCCACGTCAATAAAACTGGAGGCGATGGAGGGGGAATTGATGGAAGCTCGACATGAAACAAAATGTCTAACTAAGAAGTATAAAAGAAATGCGCCACGTCAGACTAATCCTTGCGCCATCATATTACAGCATCGTCGGGACGACTGTTCGAGCGCCAACAGAGCCAAGAAAACTTGTGAATATTGTGGAGGAGGTGGAGAAGGAGCGTCTCCTCGCTCCATCTTCGTCTCTCACCCAGTGTGTCATGGAAGCCATCAATCGTTTTGTTGAAATGTGCAATAAAAGAAAAGTCATGAAAACTTTCTGCGCTGCTCGCAGATTTTGTCGAGTCGGGGTCGCTTCGGGGTCGGGCTGGCTTCGGCTGGGTTCGGTTGGGTCAGGTCTGGGTTTGCCTGTTAGTTGCCTAATGCCAGCGACAACATGGCACGGCAGCGACTTCGCATCCGCATCCACATCCGTTTGGCTGTCCGATTGTCCGTCTGCCCGTCATTTTCCTGCATTTGACAGCGTCTTGGCGACATTTGACGATTGACGAGGACGTCGAAGACGCTGCCTCACACCCAACCCCCCGGCCGCAGTCTCTCGTTGTTGGCCAAGACGCTGCCCACTCTCGCCCGGCTTGGCGTTTGCTGCTCGGGCTCCTTCTGGTCCATGATGATGTTTCGCCACCCAAAAATGTCTCGGGTCAAACTGTCGTTCGCACGTTGAATTGCGGTTCGTCCGGGGAACGGGCCACGCAAACTGGGCTTGTGTATTGGATTTGCGCCTGACTGGGAGGTCGGCGCTGGCGTCTTAGTGTCAGCGTCCGAGTCCATGACTGCGACGTCGGATTCGAGCATGCTGTGGGGAGGGGGCACCCACCCCCGCCCGCCGCCTCTCCCTCTCCTGCTTTACTTTCGCCTCGCTTTTGCCAGCAACTGCAAGCGACAAGTGCAGCGTCCCTGCCTCCCTTGGGCCACGTTCCACGTTGGCCCGAGTCACTCGGCTCGGCTCGCTCTATCAATCCGCACAGCACATTGAACGACAGCGTCAGGATTTTTGCAATTTGAGAAGTTGCTACGTGACATTTCAATAATTTTTGAAAAGTTTCTTACCTCCCCCCATCGCCTCGCCGCCACCTTTTTCCTGCTTATTTTCGCTTCTGCTTTCTTGTTTTTTTTTTTGTAGTAGTATTTTGCGCCATCTTCTTCTTTATTTTATATATTTTTATAGTGTATTTTGCGCCATGTCCTTGGACAAAAATCGAAGCGAGGCGGATGTGCATGTGGTTTGGTCCTGGGCACGGACAAGGACATGGGAATGGGAATGGGAATGGGAATGGGAATGGGAATGGGTTGGACTGTCGCATCGGGCGGCGCCGGAACTAAGAATTTTATATTCTGCAATTTTCGTGACAACGTCATTTTGTCCACGACATTCTGCCTGATGCGTCGTCGTCTCCGTTGTCGACGTCCAGCCTCTGATGCCCCCTCCTTGCCCCGCACCATGTAAGAAATTTGTTGTGTGCATTAGGAACTTTGACGCTTGACTGGATAGCTGTCAGTGGGCTGGCCGACTGCTTGACTTGGGCATTGGATGCCGGGTGTTGGGCGCTGGGCAAGGGTTGCTGCCTGGTGCGGATCTGATGGTTCGCCTCCTTTTGACGTTTGAATTTTGATGCTCCGACAGTTTATTCGATTGTTTTTCTCGCTTTTGCCCAGCAAAATTACGGAAGTGCAGCCTTCGCCACACCCCGCCCGCCACCCAAAGAATGTCCACCCGCCGCCTCAGCTGGCTTATGTAAGAACAGAAAATTGCTGGCACAAATGGCGCCCGGCCGTGTCCTGGTCCGGGTCCTGGCTGCGCCATGCTGTCCGGCCATCTTCATTAGAATTTATTTTTATTGTTTTGCGCAACTTTCAACTTTTACAACTTTATCAATATATGAATATAGATGCGCATAGCCGCTTCCGTGGCAGCCTTTAATTATGAAAATGCTTCTGACGATGACAAGGACTACGATAGCTATGACGACGACTTGGCTTCTTGCAAGGCGAATTTTCATGCTGAAGCGCATTAGAAAGTGCTTAAATAACACTGAAAACCCCTTAATACCTGCAGCTCATACTTGCTGCCGGTTGTAAGACGCAACCAACTTACAATTGAAAGCCCGAAACCCACCCGGAAACATTTCTAGAAATAGTCAAAAACAAACTTTATAGCTTCGGTAATAATAATTGTGCTTATGAAACGAACTTTAATCAGGATTATCGGCATTGTGAATCAACTCAGTTAAAGCATTTTACAACACTACACGTGACGATTCAATGCAAGGACAAATTCTTTCAGTGAGTTGACAAAACTCTTACTCGTGCCGTTATTAAATCTGAATTACCCGAATTAAAAGAAGTTTTGATCATGTTCATGCTGAAAGTTGATCGCAATGCAATCTACACCGTCCTCTTCCGTTCGGGGGTAATGTTCGCGGAGCGCGCTCCCCACAAGATGCACCCGGAGGAGGAGCTGAAGCATTTGTCCAATTTGAAGGTTATCAAGACGCTGCAGTCGCTCAAGTCGCGCGCCTACGTCTCGNTGAAAGTTGATCGCAATGCAATCTACACCGTCCTCTTCCGTTCGGGGGTAATGTTCGCGGAGCGCGCTCCCCACAAGATGCACCCGGAGGAGGAGCTGAAGCATTTGTCCAATTTGAAGGTTATCAAGACGCTGCAGTCGCTCAAGTCGCGCGGCTACGTCTCGGAGCAGTCGGCCTGGCGCCACTACTACTGGTGCCTGAACAACGAGGGCATCGAGTACCTCAGGCGCTACCTCCACATGCCCACAGAGGTGGTGCCCACCACCCTGCAGCGGCGCACTGAGCCAGTGCGCATGTCGCGCACCACCGAGGAAACCCGCGGACCACGCGGGCCGCGTGAGGGCAACGAGCGCGATGATCGCTTCAGCTACCGTCGTGCTGACCGTGGCAACGACCTGGACAAGACGGGCAGCGTCGGAGCTGGCAATGCCTCTGTGGAGTTCCGCGGCGGCTTTGGACGCGGCNGCTACCGTCGTGCTGACCGTGGCAACGACCTGGACAAGACGGGCAGCGTCGGAGCTGGCAATGCCTCTGTGGAGTTCCGCGGCGGCTTTGGACGCGGCAGGAAGTAGAGTCAGCAAAGTAATACAAATAAAGTATTCAGTTATTGTACAAACCTCACAAAGACCCAATTCGCATGCACGTTGATTTGCATTTGAACTGAGCACAAGAGTGGGGGGCAACGGGGAGGGGGGCTTGTTGGGGGCACAGATCAGCGCCACACGCTGGCAACAAGTGTTCCAGCCATGAGTTGAGTTGCAGTCGGACCGGGAGTCGTGGGCGCTGGGCTGGGGTCTTTTGCATATCGCGACATGGTCGTGTCTCAGTCGCCGTCTTCGCGGCGAGGCGACAAATAGACTTGTTTGCCCAATTCCCAGCTGCTAATGATGCATTTTCGATGACGTTTCGTGCGCATGCAAATTTCTGTTTGCTCTGGAGCCGCCAAGCGCGACATATTACACACTGTGGGCGTGGCAAGAGGGGGTTTCAGGGGGGGCGGCATAATCAGAGCCATCAGTAACGTGGCGTGCGACATTTATGACACGCTCCGCTCCAGGCGCGGAACCAGGCAACGCCACAGCGTAACATAATACGGCTCATCATCTCCAGCATCGCCGTTAACCTCATCAGTTTCAGGCTCTGCGCCGAGATTGTCGCCAGCAGCTGCAGCGCCTCTCGTTGCTGCTTGCCCGGGCCCTGTTTGTAATCATGCTCATCAAGCTCGTCCTCAGCGCAGTTGCTCTTGACGACGACGACGACGACGACGACGACGATGCTGGCAACAGCAACGACATCAGCATCAGCATCATCTCAGGCATCAGGTTCAGCGGCAGTGACGGCAGCACAACATATCACATCATCACTGGGAATGCATTTTGCATCGCTTCATGTCACTTCGCCGCATTCCTTGCCTCAGTCGCCTGTCTCTGGCAGACCCCACAAATTATTTGTATGCGAGTCAAGGATTTTGGTTCAGCACAGGCAAATGAATCAAGAATCATGTGCACCGATTATAAGGAATGAATACTCTTGACTTCAAGTGCAGCATCTCCTTTTTATCACAGACAAAATCGCGAATTCTAGAAACTGGATCAAAAATTATGACACATTATGAACATTATGTTAAACGATAATATAAAAAAATAATTGAATTAATTATAATTTCTTATCAATATCAAATCTGATAAAATGTAATAAAAATCACTTCTGACTTCATTATTATTAGTCTGTAAATAAGTTTTCAAATTTCTATAAACTCCTGAAAACATTACTAGAAAATTTATGCTTTCTATATATAATCCGGTTTTTCCAACATTTAATTACCTTTTCATATATTAGAAACTATCTTTTATGCATGAGAAACATTTTCTGCGACTCAGATTATAAATCACTTTATATTCATTACACTACAACATCACTTTATATGTTCCAAATATTTTTCTCATATTCGGCAATATGCTTTCTATACCCTATTTTACTATTTCAAAAATTACAGTAAAATAAGTATAACAATATTTAATCTTGTAGGGTTTTATAAGCGGGTTTCTGATGACTCTTCAACAGTTAAGATTGGTGAATTTTCTGACCTGCTTTTTTCTAAAATTCAGACAAAGTTAAGTTGGATTTCATCCATATCATTTGTTGAAACGTTTTCTAAATTAGAACAAAAGTAGACAATGATTCTAAAATAAGCGCCTAAATGAGCCACTGACACCGCCCCACGCCCCCCGCCAATCCGACGAGTGTTGTTCGAAGAGCGCTTTGTGAAATTTCACAGCCCAATTTGTCAGGCGTTGACAAAGACGCTTTGTTGGCTTTTCGGTTGCTCTGGACGCGAGTGTTGCGCCTAGCCTCGGTTGCCTCGGTTGCCTCGGTGCGGCAAGTGGAAAACATTTCCGGATGAGTAACCCATCAGTCAGCGCGGCGAGAGCTGTTGACACCACTTTGGGGGCCAGCGTCATGAGAAGATGCAAAAGTTGCAAAGTGATTTTCAGCTGCAGCAGCGCTTCTTCTGCCGCCTCTTCCACTTGCTGCTGTTGTTGTGGCGCAACAAGTGCGCAGTAAATCATGGACAACAACAGAAGAGGGGGAAGCGGGTTGGGCGACGGAGGCGTTGTTGGGTGGCGGGGCGTTGCAATTCTGCGCGTGATTGAAAACTGATGGCGTGTTGGCGTCGCATTCGAAATGCATTGGCATTAAATAAACAGAAATTGCGCATTTCTCACGCGGAAATGTCTCGCAGTTGCCGACAGACAGACGGACAGTTGGGGAGAGAGATCCAGATACTCTGATAGACTGACTGAAGCATCAACAGCATGGATGCTGATGCATCTGCAGCGCTGTCGCCGCACATTTTCGCTCAGCTCTCGACTCGCAGTTGGAGCCATTCCATCGACATCGGCAACGGCATCGCCAGCGGCACCCACTTAATTTGCCAGCTCGCTGCTGCAGCCGGATGCAGATGCAGTTCGAATCGAAGTTGGAGCTAGTCGGAGCTAGCTGCTAGGGGGGATGGTCGCATCTATTCACGTCAGTTGGCCCTGACAAAATGTATCTGTTTGCAATTAAATGTCACCCAGCATGCATAACGGCACTCGGTGACAGCTCGCCAAATTCCAGAGCATTGCGCGCAATATCATCTAGCATATCTGGCCCGCAATGTCACCGATATGCCAATGTCTGTCGCATGTCGCTGGCATGAAAACTATGTCGCAATGATTAAATAACAAATTACCTTTGAATAAACGATATCTGCAGAGATGCCGAGATACTTTGCATATCAAAATATCCAGAAGATTCCAAGTTGTTCCAAGTTCTAAGTAAAATATATATAATAATATCTCATGTACATTATGTGGAGTATCTGCAATAATGCTTGATATCGCACTTTGTGAACATTTTGCATATCTTGGGACACTCGACATACGGACAGAAATGGCTCATATTGATTCGCCTGCTAATTGGTTGGCTCGCTAAGCTCTCAAGAGGAAGACGAAGCAGGGTATCGCAGAGGTTGCCATTGATCTGGGTTGCTTACTTACGGCAATGCAAACAATTACCATAAATGACGATAAATGGCCAGAGTTTAATCAGGGCTGAGTCGGGGCGCAGCAGTGCGGGCGCATTGGGCTCCGGTAGCCATGCTGTGGTTAACTGTGCTGCCAAGGCCAAGACGCAGGCGCAACCTCTTTGGCTGCTTTACGATGCCAGTTGGCGGATTTAGCCGCATGGCGGCGTGTCAAACGTCAACCTACTGCGACGGAGAGTTAAACATGGCCAACAGGCGACCAGGAGAGACTTTGACTTTCCCAAGCGCTGCCAGAGGCAACGGCACCCATTTGCCATGAAATATAACCTCAATCAACATTCGCTCATTACCAGCCGAGCGGCCAAGCAGGCAAGCGGACAAGCGGCGGCGTCGGAGGAGTCCAGATGACATTTTATTTATGAATACCAAATTGTAAATTATTAACATGTTTCACGCAAGTTATGGCCGGGCCGAGTGCGAGCTCTGACAGCGAATGTCCATGTCCACGTTCACGTCCAAGTCCAACTGCGACCCGTTGTAGCAGGCAGAGAGAGCAGAAAGAGAGAGAGGGACAGAGAGTGAGATAGCTAGAGTGAAGCAACCGGCGATGGATCTGACGCTGACTGGTCGGCAAGACCATTGGACAATCTCCATCTGGTGGCTGTCTCTGACCGTGGCTGCGACTGCGACTGCCTGCATTTGCTCAATGCAAAATTTTCGCGTGGCAAATGAAAAGTTAATGGCCCGCTTGGACATACAAATGAGGTTATTAGCGCTTGATTATGGCGTCCATTTAGAAATGCCATACCATGGCCACGTACTCCCAGGAAACGACATCAATCGGGCCAGCCACCAAAATATGAAAAATGCAAATGACACCAAAAAAAGGGGAGAAAATTAAATGTAAGTTTGTTAGTGCCAAAAAATGTTGGCGATAGATATTAATGAGGACTTTCCTACATTTCTCACTATTTCTAACGTTTTCATATAGGTTTATTATCCATATCATTTCAGAGAAAACAGCAAGAAAAATTTTAAGTATTTTATGTCTTGTTGAATACCTCTTATAGAGCTTACAAATCCCAAACTGTCTTAGAAAAACTGTCAAATTTAAATTCAAATTTCTTATAGATGAAATCAAGATTAATACATTAAATAGTCCAATAAAACATAAACAGCAATATTATTAAACATATCATCTCATAAATTATATGGAATTTAAATTTTCGCCACTTCCAAAAAAAAAAGCAACAAAGTAAAAGTCAGTTTCCACAATTTACAATAACTTCATTTAAGGACTCGGCCACTTTCTTTTAATCCACATAATCCGATCTTATTTCCCATGCATATATCCGTACATTCAGATGTTGTACTAGTTATCTGGCTCGACCTCAAAATGTAATGTTAATAAATTAACACTCAGCTAAGATCCAAAGATCGGAATCTGCAACACGTGAATATGTATGCGAGTATACGAGTACTTGTATACACATATATCACTGCCTGAAACACAAATCAAAGCGCTGTGAAATCTCGGACACTTCCTGATGCAGCGGATCCAACGAACCGAGTGGTTCACTTCGCTGTTGGCTGTTGGCTGTTGGCTTTTGGCTGTTGGCGACTGCATCGCATCGTTAGGGACGTTTCAATAATTTACCTGAAAAATTACATGCGGCCAGGTGACGAATGAAAGCAGCCGCCGCTGCGGACAGCAGTAAAAGTTGCCAAGTGAAAATCGCCAACTGATTGCGATTTGGTCAAATGGACGGACAGCTGGACGAACGGACAGCACTTGCGAGCAGGCGACTTGGCTGCGCTCATCGTCAATTTATCTTTCTCATATTTTCGCAGATAAACACGAAAGGTAGACGGACTGCAAACAAATCATGCGACCGACTGCATAAATCACACAACACATTTGACACTTTTGGGATGCCACCAATCGCCCCTCGCCCCGTCCGCACCCAACCCCCCCGAGAAACCGCTCTGCCCAGCGTTCGACAACCATTCACATTAAAATCTCAAATCGGGACGAACTGCGCTGGACAAACTTTGTTTTTTGCTTTTTTGTAATTTATAGTTAAGCAAACGCAGTTCTTGTTCTTCATTGATGAGTATTAAAAACAAAAAGTGAAAAGATTTTGGAGAAGTTGTATCTGTAATTGTGTGTTTGTGTTGGTGAAATTGTTAACATGGGAATTTTAATGTTTAAATCGATGCTTAACTAAAATATCAATAATATTAGATATTTTGGGATTACTTAAAATAAATAAGAGAAGAAAATATTATATGATTTTTGATCATAGTTTATATTAGATATTATAGAATTAAATTTTTGAACATTATTTAATAAAAATTTTATTTACAATTTATTCAATTTCTGAAAAATTTACAATATTACGAGTTCTAATTTCCAATTAATTATATAAATATAACAACAAACAAGTTAATAATTTGTTGTTATATAAGTAAATTGTGATATAAATCATGTTTTATTTATTTATGTAATAAATGTTTTAATTTGTAGCTTGCCTATTACTAAAAGATACTTTCTCTTAGAGACCCCATTGGTTCTCCTCAGATTTCAACTTGGCTAAAAACCTATTATTATTATTATTATTATAACAATCTATTATAGATTTTGTTTTATTTTTTCCTGATTTTGTACAGTTTTTGCTTGATGAGGCCAACGAGTTGGGGCCCGTCTCAAAATGCAAAGGAAAAAGCGAGGTAAACGCTTCATGTGCCACCCATAAAGTGGTGTCCTGGTGCCTTCCCAGTGGCTGACCGAGCGCGAATTGCGGCTCAACGATGCTGCCAGCAGCTACCAGAAAGTGGCCTCCGCTGTCCCAGCAACTCCGCCGCTCGACACCAAGTTGATTACACTGATGGCGTTGCCGTGTAGCTGTCAGCATCGTTGCCTGATGATGACGATGATGAGCTCGAGGACGCAGACGGCGATGCCGATGCTGCAGTGGATCATGTTGTTGTTGTTGTGCTTGCTGTTGTTGCCGTATCTGTTTGTTGTCAAAGCCAAACCATCTGCCGTCTGCCGCCTGGGCAGAGGTTGCCCGTTGCCCGTTGCCCGATAGAGTCGCTCGACTCGACTCGACTCGACTCGCTCACCCGACTCGCTGGCTGTGTAATAAATCTGTCAGTAAGTGATTTTTATGGCCACGCTCGACACTCGCCGCTGCTCGCTGCTGTTTATAATCAAATAATAAATGCGCTCCAACCAGCAACAGCTCTGCCCAGCGCCAGATCCCAACTCTAAAACCAGGTCTGATCCCGGCTGCGTTGGCGTGTCCGACACTGCAGCGTCAGTCCGTGGATTTATTGTCGTTATCTGTGTCGGGGCGAATTGTTTATCATAATGCAGACACATATTTTAGTGAGTATTTAAGTAAACAATAAACATTCAGTTGATTGAGCAAAGCGGCAAGAACTGCACAAATGATTGAAAGTTAGCTGGAATTTACATAAAGCTTTCTACTTATCTATTTTGGAGTAAAAATATGATAGAAAGAACTTTTTTAAAGTATTTTTAATATGCATATGTTTTTGAATATAAATATTTGATTAAATTAAAGCGTCAGCTTTTCAGTGCTATTTCCGGCCGCGTCCAAAGCCGCCGCGGAACTCCACAGAGGCATTGCCAGCTCCGACGCTGCCCGTCTTGTCCAGGTCGTTGCCACGGTCAGCACGACGGTAGCTG
>SCDT01001582.1:0-10378 GCA_004143765.1 Drosophila melanica
TTGTAGATAAGGAAGCCAAATATTTGACTAATAAAACAAGACTATAATCTTATAAATGCATAAAGTAGAAGAGAAAATACAGACCGCTGAAGTGAGAATATTGAACATGTGTTACAGTTTTGCTCGTCACTGTATATTATTTTGAGCAAAAATTACAGTTTTATAACTATTCAGATTTTTAAAATTTAAATATGTGTGTTAAAAAACAAAAGTTAAGCATTCAGTATTTTAGTTCTATCTATTTAAGTTATCGTAGTATTATTAATCAATCACTAATTTGACATTTCATTGTGATGATTTTGGCCCCAAAACTCGAACGTTTTTTAACCAAACCACAAAACATGTTTTTAGAGCAACCTGTGAGTTTTCCATTTGGCAAAAAAAGGGAATTTCATTTCCAATTGCTGCTTTCGTGCGTCGAGAGTGTTTATACAAATTGCTTGCAACTGGGAGCAGCTGTTGACAAGTAAGAAATACCGAATATGTTTTTAAGTATTCAAGTGCAACACAGATTCAATGCTTGCAGCCGTAAGAGTTATGCCGCCCAGACGCAGCGAGCGGCTGCGCAAGCAACGCGAAGTTGCTGCCGCAGCCGCAGCCGCTGCCGCAGCCGAATCGCTGCCGCAGCCGCAAGTAACGCGCCGGATACGGCAGCGCGTCCGTCGAACACGCGACCGCGTGCTGGCAACAGCCAGGAGCAGAGCGCGCCAGGAGCAGCGCACCTGGCTGGAGCTGGGCGCCGAGTCGCGCTCAATGTCGAGCAACAGCAGCGCCCACAGCGGCAGCAGCAGCAGCAACAGCAGCAACAACAACAACAACAACAACAGTGGGGAAGGCCAGTCCCGAGAAGTGCTCACATTGCGTCTGCTGACGCTCTTCGTACGCATTGCAATGCTGGAGTCGCCCTCGCTGGCCCAGTTGACGCGGCGCAACCCAAACCGGGGCATTAGGAAGCTGTTTCGAATCATTCGATTTCTGTTCTTTAGACGCTAAGCATTTTGATTGTTGTATGGACCAATAAATCGCCTGCATCGATCAACGGGCAGGCGCCCCCACAACGCGCTTCTCGCCCATCTCTCCTGCCCATGCAACCCAAACATGCTCCTCATCTGTCTCATCTGTCTCGTCTGTCTCGTCTGTCGTTTGTCGCTTGTGCTGCGCATGATTAATTGCGCGGCACGCGCTGCCGATGCCAATCGGCTGGCCAAGTGACAAAAATCAATGCGCTGCAAATGTGCGAGATGCAAGTGGCACTCGAGTTCCTCGGAATAACACCGCTCATAAATCTTTTGGCCACAGAGATCTCGCGATGCACAGCCGCCCTTCGGCTTTTGTCATTTGGCAACCTGTGCCCACGCACTGGCTGGCTTATCAGCAGCCAACTATCGCCAGCCCAGACGATGCTTCTTCGAAATGCACTACGTAATGAAACGGAAGTGGCCCGACTATCAATCTCAATTAAATTGATTGCCACCGAATGCGGCAACAATGCACTCACTCACACATACATAAAACGAGTTAACCAACTCGAAAGTCTTTAGTGCGCGCTTGGTTTAGAACATAATTCGAAGCAGATGGTTCTTAATGAAGAACTATGCTAGTTTTTAATTAAATCAGGTTAATATTAACTATTTCATTTATTAGTAATTTCTGATGCCAAAATGTTTGACAGTATTTAATATTTTTATGGTATTTTTAAATGCACTTCTTGGTCGATGAAACGAAAAATTATTTTTCGTATTCTAGGTAAATTAATTAATTATAATTATTGATAATATTCTATTAATTATTGATATTATTAATTAATTATATATTATTATTTTTAAAAATTAATTTCATTGAATAAAACGTTATTTATTACCCCCAATTAATGCTATAGGCAATATCTTCTATAATGGATTATCCTCTCCTCAATCCCAAAATAAATAAAGAGCATTACTTTTGCATTTAAGAAATTAATAATATATTTTTATATTTTTATGGTGTCTACTTTAATCTACTTGAAATAATACACACTAACTAACTAAGAAAACGAACACAGCTTACATTAGAAATGCTTCTAAGCTCAGCTAAAGCTTTTTGTATTGCGTAAGCAATAAAATTCCAGACATTATTTTGACTACCCAGCCTCTGTCAAATTTTGTATTTTGTTTCTAAATAACGGTGTTCAATTAATCCTTATGTCATACACAAAATGTATGTAATTCCGCCAAAGTGTTTTGCATTTTCATATATTATTTACAGTTAAAGCGGACATAAATTTGAGCAAGAGCGACAAGTTTTTTCTATTTTTTTTTTATTTTTATTTATTTTTTATTTTTTTTTTTTAAGCATAAAGCGAGTTGACAATCCAACAGTTAGTTGGGTAAATTGCGCACATCCGTTGGATTGGCAAAAGGAACCGCAATAATTTGCAGCAATATGGCTAAAATAAACGCAATGTTGGTGTTGGTGTTTGAGCTGGGTCTCTCGACCTGGCTGAGAAGTGGCAATAAACAAAGCCAAGAGCACGCGTTATTTTGTGCACATTTCCATGCAAATGGTGGCGGCAAATCAGCGCAAATGAAAGAAGCAGCGACAGCAACAGCAAAAGCAACATCAACAACAACAACAACATCAACAACAACATCAACAGCAACAGCAACAGCAACTTACAACAGCCACATGAGCAATTGGCAATTGCGTGTTGCACAATCATTGGGAGCAGAGCAGACCGAGGCAAGCCAACTGGCGGCCTACACACGCCGAGCGAACTGAACAGAACCCGAGAACATGACATCAAATGGCAAACAAAGAGCAATTACATGGAGCGACAAACCGAAATGCGAATGCGACTGCGAATGCAAAGAACTCAAACTGAATGGAACATGGGCGATCGAGCGGCATTAAAAGCCCACTACGCCAATGCTGACTCACTTGGCCCAAAGATGCGTTGGACGTTGGACATGGGATGGGAATTGGTATTGGCAACAGTGTTGGTATTGGTATTGGTATCGGTATCGGTATAGGTATGGGTATCGGTATTGGTAAAGCAACGACTGTTGCATGCCAACTCAAAACTAAACTAAACGCTGCTAAACTCAAAAGCGAGACATTTATCACACGCGGACAATGGGCGAGTCCCCTGCCCCGAGAAATAGCCGCTAATTAATGATAATGTCAGTAACGAATGTGGCTGTGCAATGGCCGTTCCACAGGTCATCAGTTAACGTTTTCATTAACCATATGTCACACGCATGTCCTGGAGGGCAGTCAGCCAACCCTCCTTCTGCGGCAGCCCTTCGCAGCACGCGGAACCCTTGAAAATTAAATTATGCGCTCGGTCGCGTGTCCTCGCAACTTCACAGTCGCCGAATGATGAGTCAAAATACATAAAAAAAAAGGAAACCCAAATGAAAATGAAATGAAAATGAATATAAAAATGCATAGTGCTCTACTTCTCTTTGCACCCTGCACCCTGCGCACCCACTGGTTACCATTTCTCGCCGTTTTTTCACATAAATATCAGAAGCTCTTTGTGCCCAGTTGGTTCTGCTCGTTGGCCAGTTGTGCAAACTGTTTGACGTTGGCGCGTGTTTCGGGCCAAAAAGGTGTTAAAATTGTGCCACAAAATTGTTTTTGTGCCCAACAACAGAGCCTGGGGTGGTTTTAATGAACCCAACCGTCTGACTTTTTGCCTCTATCTCATGATGAACCCGATATAATTACGCATTTTGTCGACAATGATGTTTATGTTCTTTTACGAGGCGCGTGCCGGATATGTGCCTGAAAGAAAGGTGGGCAAGTTTTTTTGTTTTATTATTTCACTTCTTCTTTTTGTTTTTTTTTTATACAGCCGAGACACGCAATACTTGAACTAGGGGTTAAAATTTCTGGTTTTGCTCCGTTTTTATAAACTGTGAAGAACTACATAATTATGGGGGCACGTTTCTGACTCGGGCCTGCATAAGAAGTTG
This sequence comes from Drosophila melanica, assembly GCA_004143765.1. Lineage (NCBI taxonomy): Eukaryota > Metazoa > Arthropoda > Insecta > Diptera > Drosophilidae > Drosophila > Drosophila melanica. The sequence goes on from SCDT01001582.1 coordinate 3,957, forward strand.
AGAACCAGATTTTCATTCAGATTATATATATATATTCAATTTTCTGCTTAGCCATGTCGTAATCTGCATAATCGCCAAATCTACCTTCGAGTTAACCCAATTAACTATTAACCCACATTTACATACGCCACAAAAGGCAACATCCAAATCCAAAATTCACAACAGTTTTTTTTTTTTTGCACATCACGCCGCGTACTTCACATAATTAGCTGAGTGCAAAAAGTGGATGAAAAAAAAACAAAAAACTAAAACTCACGCATTTGATTTGCCAAAAAGCTTTGGAAATTGGCAGCCTCAGTTACATAATTTCTGGCTGTGGCTGATTGATGGATTGGCGAGAGATCAAAGTGAATCACTAACGGAGAGAAGGATAGAGAGAGAGAGAGAGTGTGAGAGAGAGGGAGAGATGAGTGGTGCACAACTAATTCAATTGCTTTATAATTGAACTAAGGAGGCGCGACGAGGCTGAGCCGGGCTTTCAATTTGGAGCTGCTTTAATGAGCTAACTTCGAGCCACACATGAGCCGCGCGGCTGGCTCAGCAGGTTTGCTCGCCCAGTTGGCCAAGTTAATAATTTAATGGTCAACGTTGTAATTTTTCCAACAAAATTGATCAGTAATCGGCGGCGGAAAGCGCAAGCCGCGTCCAATTCAATATCAATGGGATTCAATTCAATTGAATGCAATTGTAATTGAAAACGGAATTTAATGCCGAATTAATATCGAAAAATTTGTTGTGGCGTGCGGCGTGCGGCACCTCGAGTGTTGAAATTTGATGATGCCGCTATTCATTTGCCACATGATCGATAGCCGCAGTCATTAGCTCAACCCCGGGGGCGTGGCAGCGCCCACGCTAATTAGACACTGCAAGGCCCCCTCCCCAAATGCCAATTTATACGAGGTCTCAAAACTATTAAAAACCATCTCGAAAAGCTTAAAAATGTTTTTTTAAGCTGCCGCGTGTCCTTTGTTTAATTAGTGCGCTAAAAAATTGGTTAACACAAAAAAAATAAGTATGAAAATAAATATAAATGAGCGCAAAAAAGATGATCGCATAAATATTTAAGCGGATTATGCGGCGATTTATCAAAAGCAATTAAAGAGCAACGAAAATGAGTTATTTTTATACGATTATTATTTCAGTATTTTGTTGTTGTTGTTGTTGCTGTTGATGATTCGTGGAATGCGCTTTGATGACAAATAGTAGCAAAAATGTTGCGCCATCAGTTGTTGCCTGTGGCAAGCGAGGGGGGGNGGGGGGGAGGGGGGTGATGGGACAAAAACAACGGCGAGACAAAATGTTTATAATGCTGCTAAAAGCATGTCAGTACGAGTATCTCGCAGATACAAATCAGAAAGCGGCCCGCAAGCAAAGTGGGCCAGGACGGTGACCAGGTGACCAGGTGACCAGGTGACCAGACCGGAGCGGCTATCTGTGCAGATCAAAGCCGCTTGAGAAATCAGTAAGATATATACGAGTATATTTAGCGGCTCCCGTGGCAAGTGGAGGCCAACTCTTTAGCTTAAATACTAATTACCCTATGGGGAGCTTATCGCTGCAGGAGCTACCACCGAGCCAACCAAGCAGCCAACCAAGCAGCCAAGCGGCCAACTCAGCAGCCAACTCGTGAGTCGCAGGTCCCAGTTTCAGCGCGGCAGCTCCACAACTCTGCAGTTGGCTGTGCGTCGTGCGACGCGTCGTCAATATTTGTCAAACTGTCATTCGGTTTGACATTTACGTTTGATCAACACCAACCTGGCTGCAACTGGCCAGTGGCTGTTGGCCATGTCCGCTGGATGCTGAATGGTGGACGCTGGATGCTGGATGCTGTTGCCGCCAGGAGCCGCTTGCCGTCCGCTTTGCCGCGTTGACATAGCCAGATAAAAAGCCGCAGCCACTGCGAAAACTAGCCCAACTCTGATTTTTCAATGTGTGGCAATTTAAAAGGCGACACATTAACGACTTCGAGACAACGTGAGTGTCGCTTTTTTTTTTTTTTGTATTTACGTTTTCTTTTCTGTTTTTTTGTTTTTTTTTTTTATTTTCCTTGACGCGCTTTTGTTATACACTGCTCCACATTACCAGCTCCAAGTGTGAGTCTGAAACGGATCCAAGCTGGCGATAAACATCTGGTTTATCATTCGAGACTTGGAGTTGAAGTTGCAGTGGAAATAAATATAGAGTTGATAGCGGTCTGATAAGAACGTATGTTAAACAGTGTTCAAAGTAAAATGCTAATTAATATCATCAAATCACACGAAATTCGATTTTAAGCAGCTAGACCAGCATTTGGATCGACACATTTACTTGATGTTATCGTAAACGGCATAAAATACATATTAAATTACAAATTATGATTAAGAATTCCGTTTGTTGATTTAAATGCAGAATTAACTGCTAATATCGTGATTAAAGAGTCGTTCGTCATCAAAATCGGTTAAACTTTACAACATGAATTTTACCAACAATTCGAATTAATGTAGATGCCAAACCAAAAACGAAACAGCATTACTTATCGCAATTGCTGCAGTTTGACCAATGTTAATTAAATGTTGTACCAAAGTTTATCTGGAAATTTTTAGGGTAAAAATGTGTAGCCATATTTTGATTCAGAATCAATCTAAATGCCAAAATAAACTTTATTGAATTATCGAAGTGTCGCTTCACTTTTGACTAGTTCTGGTTCCTTAAAATTTTGACCAATTTCTGAATGAATTTTTGAGCACAATATTTATACGAATTTATCGCACAAATTATGTTTCAAAATGTAAGTGCAGCTTTCATATACACACATTTTTTTAATTAAACTTTATTCAGTTTTGGGAAATTATAGTTTAAAATTTCCACGTTGCTTTCTCAGACAATTTTTTTATGACTGAATTTAAGCATTTCATTTCCTTCAGTTTATGTGCAAAGTTGTAATTCACAAAATTTAGCTAAATCTTCTTTTTTTCTGTTTATATTAATTGTCAATTGTTCACCTAATTAGCTACCAGATTTTGCGCTTCAAATGATGATTTATTAACCGGGCAAAAGTTCATCAAACATTAATCATAAATTTTAGCAGCACATTGTGATTCTTGAGCCAAGTGAAATTGCATTCAAAGCCTGCCAGATGGAATTGCAGCGTACTCTTGACGGCTTCTCTCGCTGCTATTTGCCCCTCTCCTCGCCATCTGTCGGCTCATTAGTCGCTGATTGATTGAGGTGGCCAAAAGTGCACAGAAAAACAAAAAAATAATAATAAACGTGACCTTGATGTGGCTTAAAAATGCGGGCAAATAAACTTCCGTTGCGGCCAGGCCACTTGGCACACTTTTACTTGGCTCATCATCTCCTGGCCCGGCCGTGTCCAGCGTGAGTGAGTCACTGTTAAAGTTGGCCAAGTTCAGGCGCAGCTGGAGGCCCCGCGTAGCCTCGAGACCCGGCACGCTAAATGTTATTTTATGCTGCGTAAGAATTTGTTAACGGGCATGTTTAGGAGCGCCCCAAACTAAACACACAGCACAACAAAACACACACACACACACAGGCACACACACGCACACACACATACAGACACGCAGTCAGATAGACAGCATTTATATTTTTGTGAATGAACTCAAGAGTTTCACCGTGTCGAGTTTTTGGGTCTTTGGCTTGAGAACTTGCGTGGCGTGTGGATTTTTATGTTCCATCAATGAAATGGCATTTAATTAACATAATTTTTATTGATCGCGGCTCGGAAACAACAGCAACAACAGATACAGATACAAGCGATAGCCGATCACTGTGGCAAGTTCTTTCAACTGACGGGGCGCTGATTTGCATAATGCGCACATTCAAATCTTTGGCATAGATTGGGCTCTCCATTTCCAGCTTCAGCTCCATCTCCAGCCTCCATTTGCTCCAAAGGGCAAACAAAAGCTCTCTAGCAAAAGTCGGTGTGTGTGTTTGTTTCGGTCAACTAGCGTGGGTTTTAATCGCCGCATAGTTAGCAGGGAATATATATGTATATACATATGTATATATATAAATATACATATGTATCAACCATATCCATGTCAAGTGTTTGCCGCTGCCAGCGAAATTATGATTGAAATTTAGATAATGCTACAACGCAGGTGACATACACATACCTATCTCTGCCATACGATCTTGCATAAGTTGTCGCTGTCTGTGTGTGTGTGTGTGTGTTTGTGCTACGCTGACATCACTGCATTATTCATGGATGCCCTATAGCGCCCGAGTGTCTCGAAGTTGTTGTCAACTTGTCGCTAAGTTAAAGCCCAGATCAATATTCAACGATATTACGTGGAGTCCAAGCGAGAGAGAGAGTGTCAAAATTGGTGCCAGTTCATAAAACCCCTTATAATCAAAGCCCTAATCGCTGAACTTGATCAGCTGAGAAAGCTAATCAATTAACACGAAAGATGAAACCAAGTTTAAGATTCCTTAAATTCATTACCAATCATGGCTTTAGCTTCTAATCAGACAGCTGTCAGCGGTGAAATAGATTTGGAGCATGAAAATGGTAAAATATATAAAACAATTTTAGAATAGCATTTTTTAGAGCAGTAATCTGAATAAATAAAGAAAAACAGAAAAAAAAATTGAAATGTACAATTTAGAAATTTCTTAAAAGTTTTATTTTCGTTAAACAATTTTCTAAACAATAAAAATATATATTTTTCTAATACGAAACCAATAATCAAGAATTGCTGGCTAATGGCTTCAAATTAATACCACCACTGCACTGCACTATTAAAATACCAATAATAAATTTTGCCTTCGCTAATCGAAACGTAAATATTCATTAAAAAATATATAATCAACATAAATAAAGTGGGGGTACATAAAATGTGATCAGTGCATTGTTATAGGGTAATTTTTCAATCATGAAATAGTCTTGAACCGCGATCAATCATGATGCAATCTAGAGTTCCATCGGTGCCATAGCATATACATATATATATACATATATCTAGTCTGTTTTTTCTCGCATGTCATAAGTTTATAATCTTTACTCATTTTATTTTTTTTATTATTACTTTTTTTTTTTTCAGTTATTGAAATAGTTTTTATTTCTTATTTTTGTAAGCACACTTTGATTTATTGTGTGTGTAAAGTGTCACGCGGGCGACAACAGCCACCGCTGTGACTGTGACTGCGACTTTGACGTGTCACACAATGCGAGCACACAAACAGTCACAGATACATTTACAGATACAGATACACATACAGATACAGATAGAGATAGAGATACAGATACAGCTAAAGTTACAAATAGACTTGAGACGCTCTGATGTCTGAAAATGTCATATTGCAATGCATATTAAATGCAAACTGTAAACTAATAGAATTTAGCGCCCCGACACGAGCAGCAAATGACAGCGATTACAATTATGACAATTGGAAAGGTTGGCCAGGCCAACTCAAAGCTGGCTCAAACGCTGAACCGAGCTCAGCTGCAGTTGCAGTTGCAATTACAATTGCAGTTGCAGTTGACTCTCCATTTCGTTGCTTTGAGTGTTGGCGTCATTTGTTGTGCGGGTGCGGGTGCTGGTGTGTGTGTGTGTGTGTGTGTCAAAGTTATCCGCACTCACACTCTCAATGATTTCCCACGATTTGCAAACGCCGCTTGCCAAATCCAAAACCAAACTCAGCCAAAGTGTGAGTCATTTTTCAAGACAATAACTTGTAAGAAATGTTCAGCGTTTTGGGCAATAAAAGAGCAGCTCTGAAAATATCTAGACTTGAAATTGTTGTTTTGTAAACATAAAGCAGAAACTAAACCACAGAAATCAATAAAAAAGCAGCGGATAAAAAGGAGCAGCAGCGGCAACAACAACAACAACAACAACAACAACCGCTCAAAAGTCATTGCGCAGGCGTTTCGGACACACAGTGCAACAAGGGGGGGAGGCAGGGTCTGAGGTGGGCGGGTGCAGGGGCTCCACAATTGAGCAATTGAATTCGCACGCTTGCGCGCCTTTTTTTGCGAGCTTTTGTTGTTGTTGTTGTTGTTGCTGTTGTTGCTGCTGCGGCGGCGGATGTCGCAGACACATCTCGGAAGTTTGCCAATGTTGCTGTTGTTGTTGATGTTGCTGTTGTTGCTGATGTTGTTGTTGTTGAGAAAAGCCAAACAAAACAACAACAGTGCCAGCTAAGATATTACAAAAATCAATTACCAACACCTCAAAAAGCTGTTGCCGTTGTAAATGTTGCTGCTGTAAATATTACCTCTGCAGACACAGCAGCAACATTAACAACGACGACGACGACAACAACAGCGCAACGTAACAAGAAAACAAAATGAACTGAATAGTGGCGAATTCTGTATGCACTAAAAGCTAAGGGCTTTCAGTCGGAACTGACAAAAAAAATTATACAAAAGTTTAATTAAATTTAGTTTATAACAAAAATAATGATAATTCATTATA
>SCDT01001582.1:10492-28626 GCA_004143765.1 Drosophila melanica
TAAATTTCATTATTTTATATTTTTTAATTATGTTTTTAATTGGTATCATTTTTGGCTTGTAAGACTTTTATAATTAACTTTGACTGTCATGAAGCTAATCAAATAATATATATTAAAATATAATTTTTTTTGTATGTTAAGAATTCTTTGTATTATTTTTATTATTTATTAAACAACTACTTAAAAAAATAGATTATTTATGACAAACACCATCCGAAGGGTTCTTTCAGTTATAATTGGGAGAACAAAAAAAAGTGCACATAGTTGTTGCAAGAGTTCGAAGTACCCCTCTCGGGTAGGGTATGCGAAATAAGGCAAACGTGCGTGGTTGCTGGTAATAGACACAATCATAAAAATGAAATATATCTGAGAATCTCTCATGACGTTTGGCTGGCGAGGCGAGACTTGCGCAACGTTGTCTTCGTCGATGTCGTCTCCTAAGCCGAGCTGCCTCATCAGCTGCAGCCGCAGCCGCAGCAGCAGCAGCAGCAGCAGCAGCAGCAGCAGCAGCAGCAGCGGAGCAGCAGAAGATGTAGCAGGAGTGGTTCGGTTCGAGGTTGGAGGCTGGAGGCTGGCCGCCAGCGCTCGTCGATGTCGATAGCCAAAAATGGTAAATGTGGTAAATGGGATAAGGCAGAGCCACGCGTGGGCTGTCAACTAGCAAAGCGCAACTTGCAACTCGCATCTAGCAACTGGCAACTGGCAACTGGCAACTTGCAGCTTGGCAACTGGCTGGGCTCACGTGTGCTGCGCCCGAGCGGGGGGCGGCAGCTTCTCAATGGGCAGCCCAATAACAGGCTGGCATTGCATAAGACGCGCTTGGGGGTGCTCGCTGTGCAGCTCCTGCTGTTGCCTGCAAATATTTAAATTATTTCATCGCATAACCAAAATGACCAGCAGGCATGCAGCGGGAGACAGAGACAGCGAGAGAGAGAGAGAGAGAGGGAGAGAGAGTCTCCGACGTTGTCAGAGCAAAGTTGCCGCACGTTGTTCATAATTCATGGAAAACGCCAAAAGCCACCGACTGGCAACCCGGCAGCCCGGCAGTCTGGCAGTCTGGCAACCCGGCAGCCGACTCCAAGAGTCGAGGCGCGCGTTTTGCGTTTAACAATTATTATTGGTGATTAACACGGCATGTAAAGAGTCGGGCGAGGGGGGGTGGTGCAGCGTCGACCGTCGGAGGCGAACAACCTTCGACACCTGCAGCCAAGTGGTGGCTCAGAGCTCGCTGGCGGCATGTGGAGCGCCACGTTTGGCTTTTAATTAAAATATTAAACGAAAATGCAACTGCACAAATTGTAACTGGATCACTGAGTTGGGGAATTTAGACACGGATACGAACACAGGCTAAAAAGGGGGGTGGGTTGGGGGGCGACAGCTGCTCGGCGTGATCACTGCGCACGCTTGAGGTTATGTGCGGCCCGGGTCAGTGTTGGTTTATAGCATGTCGAGAACAGAGGCAATTAGTGTAACATTGATAAACCGCCACAGATTGCAGTGGCCGATGTGAGCAACAGTGTTGCAAAGTGCCTGTAAGATGGCTTAAGATATGACTGAAAAACAAAGCGAAAGTAATTAGAATTTTAGATGCAATCGAATCAAAATGGGAAATTAATAATAGTAAGAGAAGATAACAAGATAAAGTATATCGGAATAATTCCAAATTAAATTTAATTTAATGCACTTGTAATGCAGAATCAATTTGGAAGACAAATCATGACTAAAATGCTATCAGTTATGAAAATATGTTTAGTTTTAACAAGCAAAATCAATTAGGAATATAAAATTTTTAATTCTAAATTTGGGAAAAAAATGTTTAAAAGATAAGTATTTCATTTATTTTACAGCGCCAATTTAATCAATTATTAATATATTATTATTAATTTTTTCCGTAAAAAACTACTAACAGATAATAATTATTGTAAGCCATATCTACTCAGCTTAACCTATAATAAGCCCGTTTTTTTTATTGCTGTTGGATACCAGCAATTTATTCACTTATTCTTATTCCTTTTAGCCAATTCGATGGTTTTTTTTTTTCTTTTGTGAAAATAAGATTTAACAGTAGCCATTGTATTGAGAGCAGCAAATTGGTTAGCACCAGCAGGCCCATTAAATTATAAATGAAATAACACATATATCTTTATGTGTACGTATAATAAAACTTGGTAATTCGACAATTGAAGCTGTCTAACGGCTGCGACTTTAGGAGTTAGCTCGTAAATGATATATAAACACGGACAATGCGAAAATCTCAGAGTGCAGATTTCAGTGCCTATTAAAATTCGATGGGCTGGCGACTCGAAGCGAGAGGGGGGGGCGTCATACATAGGTGCTATGGACAAGGATGCTGCGCATAAAAAGCCAATAAATTACAAATGCCAACATTTAAAGCGCACACTTTAATTAAAGTTACTTTGAAAAGTATGCGCTCAGCTGGCAAGCGGACAGTTTCGAGTGGCGAGCTACAACTGTACATGGACATAACAGCAGATCGTGCGGAACATGGCAAATCTTTGGGGTCTGTCGCACGACGGGTAAGAGATATACAAACACCCTGTCGCCGTAATTCAGTTGGCAGTCAGGGGAAAAACACAAAAAAAAAACAAAAAAAAAAACAATCCGGCTGGCTGCCTCTGTCTGTGGACTGCCGTTTGGCTGGCAGTTTGCTGCTCGTAGCTTCGTTTAGCGCACAGATTTATGGGCTGGATTGATCGATGGCTGCAGTTATCATTCAACAATTATAAGGCCCCGGCAGAGATCGAGAGAACCGCACACGAATTATTATTGACTGACAAATTAACGAGCACGCCGCGCACTTCATCTACTCGAGAGTCGCGACTCGCTCGATTTGTGTCACAGAAATTATGTCAAGCACTCGGAACGGTAGCTTACAATGAACATTTCATAAAAAAACAAAAACAAAACAGAAACAAAATAAATGAAAATAATAATAATAAAAATGAAATTAATTTTTATACAGTTTTTTCCTTTACATTTTGGGCTTATATTTTTTTTTAAATTTTTTTCGCCATAAAAATAACAACAAAGGCAACGAGAGAATTGTATAATGGAAATCCACAGAAAGCTGATTTCCAAAGAGAGACAACAACAACAGCAAAAGGCAGCCCAAAGAAATCCATGAATAATCTTGACAAAAATCAGTACAGCAGCAACTGCAACGACAACAACAACAACAAATGAAGAAACGTCATAAAGCGTGCTGGAATTTTGATAGTGAATAAGACGGTGATTGGAACTCTGATTGCGATTGAGTTTGAGTTTTGTGAAGACAGTGACTGCCTCTGCGACTGCGATCAGTCACTGCTCAACAATTCCGGCAAACGCTGCTTCGCTTTAATTGAAACAATAAATAACAATAAAAAGCTGTCATAAAGACATCAAAACGGTTACCTATGAAAATCACACGCTCCAAACAGTTTTGGCCGAACAAAACCAAACTTGTATCAGCAAACAAGAATCTTGTTTGTTTTTCCCTCGGTGGCATATTGGTTTTCACAAAAACAAAAATTTCACTGCATTCATAAAGCTAAATGCGATCTGCGCTCAAACCTCCATTTTGGCTTCGTTAGCCCCGACAAGTTGGTCAATAGCTGGTCAACAAGTTTGCCCGCCAAACGAAAACAAGTGTCACATCGAGAGTCCGATCCTCAGTAGCCCAAGCAGCAGCAGCAGCAGCAGCAGCAGCAAACGGTAGGCACAAATCTCAGCTAGTTACTAAGTAAGTAAAGTGTGTAAATATTTATTTAATTATGCTCATATTTATGCAAGCCACATTCAAAGCTGGGCCGTGGAATGTGAAATGTGCATAGAGCAGCCAACCGAAATTGGTTGGAGACACACTCAGCAGCCAAACTGTGCGCTGGGAAAGTTGCTTAAAATAAAAAACATATATATGTTTGTATGTATATAAAGCATCTTATACTGCTTTGAACTAATAAACATAGTTTTAAAAACTGATTTAATGCTCGTCATAAAAACCTGCATTTGAAATCAATTTCTTATTGCATGAACCTAATTTCAGCCTCTCGTAAAAATTTCGGGCTGCAAATTTTACAAGCTTAGTAATAATCTTGAAAATTTAAAAAAAAAACCTAATTTTTAGAATTTCATAAAATCTTTTTATAATTCTTAATATTATATTAAATTGGACACTTGTATCTGCCACTCGAGCAAACCTGAAGAGACCACTCTACTAGTATCAATTATCAATTAATTACGACTTAAGTAATAACAAATTGTTATTAATGTTCCATCAGAAATAGTTTTTATTCGGTCTGTAATATAAGACAATCGATAAAAATTCATCTTGAACCGGCACGATAAGATTAAAACAGTGTAATCGATCAAAGATAAGCGCGCAAATAGTGATTCAAGAGAGATAAGGCGTAAATATTTGTGAATTTTGATGAACGCAGACACACAATCCTGTTACTCACGGACGAGCACCTCGTAGTTGTCGAGGCGAACCTCCTGCCCGCCAAAGGGTATGTAGAGGCAGCCATGCGAGGGATGCACCTTGCCCGGGCTCAACGATTGCGCGTGGTGACCGCGACCCACATAGAGCGGTTCCCCGTTCCGGGTGCGACCGGTGACGACAGCATTTCGGGGCACATTGCCCCTGCTGCTGCCCCTCCAGTGGTATCCGTGACCGACCAGCACCTCGAAGTTGGTCTTTTCATGCTCTGCGCCGCCGTAGGCGACATAGGCGCAGCCCTTGCTCGGAATGACCTTGGCGGGCAGGTTCTCGCCCTCATGCATCGCACGGCCCACATAGATCGGCGAGCGATCTGAATCGTTTCCGCAGCGTACGCCGGCAAGGAGCTGTGAGACGATCTTACCCAATTGTGTGCTGCAATGAGAGGAGCGGACAGCGGGCGGTATTAGCGGAAGCTTATAAAAGAAAAAAAGCTATTTAATGTATATTATATATAACTAAGGATCTGTGAATCGATTCGGGAACTATAACTAAAGATAGACCTTATATCTTCAACATCCTTATATCAACGTACCCATGATTCACAGTTCACCTGATTAGTGTGCTTTGCCTTCAACTTTTAATGTTTCTAATTGTTGTATATAGCAATTTTTTCTTCCTTTTTATCGGATGTTTCACTGCTCCGTTGGACGAACCAAGTATTCTGTCCCAACAGCAACTGAACTGCTTTTATACTGATTTCAGCTATCTTACTTTTCATACACGTTCACGAAGTGAAAAGAGTATATTGGGTTTGTGTCCGTCTCGCTGTCTGTCCGTATAAACGCAATATTTTCACCGCATTTAAAGCTTGACATTTTGGATATCGGCTCGTGTATATCCGAGTGTTAAGGATTTTGGAGTGCGTCCACTGGGGACGAGGTAGACCGATAACACCTAAAATCGCATATCGATAAAACCCACAAGTTTGGAGCTACAGCACCCAAACTTAGAATGTAGTTAGCTGGTGACCTTTCTCCGATTTAAAGTTTTAAAGAATCCCAATTTGGAAGGTAAATTTCTGATCACATCCTTCGAAAAAGCGATATATTTAAAAATAACAATAATAATCGGTTACTCCCGACTGTAATGTTCTTACTAGTTGCTGTTATCAATGGGCTTTTTTTTTGGTATTATTCATACCTTATCGTTAACAATACCTTATCCGTATCTATCTATATTAATGATATGGTCATTATACATGATACTACGTATACTGAATTCGTCATCTATTTATATACTAAGCAAATCAAAATAGAACTTTTAGCGATAATATTCAATTATCAAACTATCCACTTAAAAAACATGTACTTACCCGACCGATTACATACTCTGTACTTAGGCTTGGCTTCATATCATAGAAATGACACGCAACACTTCCCACTTGCGCCAGTCAGTAATAACGAATTCGAATTGGACAAATGCTCAGTCCAAACATCTATTGGAAATTTTTACAGTTGGAGCTATATGCTGCAACAGAGCTATCCAATTGGCAAACTGCATCGTTGCCAACAGTGTTGCTCCTACCAGATACCCGTATCCACAGAATACAATCCCAGGTTGCATCGATTTTGCAGTATCGATTCTTAAAATCCAGGACCAGGCTGACTTCGACTCCGACAAAGTACCCCTTTTAATCGATACGGACGCCAGGGGAAATCCTCCAGAAAAAAGACTCAGTTGCTATTATTCAGATGCAGTACAACTTTTTCACCGATGCAATACAAAAACTTTGTTTTTGACTTGGCAAATTGCAACTTATGTTCCATTAGAAATCATTTTTATTCAGTCCGTAAGACTATCGATTAAATGCCATTTGGACAGGCTCGGTAAGATTTATTCACTCAAAGATAATCGCGCAAAACAGTGATTCAAGAGAGATAAGGCGTTATATAGACACAAACAGATAACCTGCTACTGACGGACGAGCACCTCGTAGTTGTCGAGGCGGACCTCCTGCCCGCCAAAGGGTATATAGAGGCAGCCATGCGAGGGATGCACCTTGCCCGGGGTCAACGATTGCGCGTGGTGACCGCGACCCACATAGAGGGGCTCCCCGCTTCGGGTGCGACCGGTGACGACAGGGTTTGCTGGGACATTGCCTCCGCTGCTGCCCCTCCAGTCGTATCCGTGACCGACCAGCACCTCGAAGTTGGTCTTTTCATGCTCTGCGCCGCCGTAGGCGACAAAGGCGCAGCCCTTGCTCGGAATGACCTTGGCGGGCAGGTTCTCGCCCTCATGCATCGCACGGCCCACATAGATCGGCGAGCGATCTGAATCGTTTCCGGTTTCCGGCGAAGACAGCGTACGCAGGCAAGGAATTGTGAGACGATCTTACCCAATTGTGTGCTGCAATGAGAGGAGCGGACAGCGGGCGGGGTTAGCGGAAAGTGATGCAAGGTATTCAACAGAATTATAACTAAGGATTGAATTTATTAACGTACCCATTTTTCGAGTTCAGCTTATTTCTTCCTTTTTTTAACGCGTTTTCCACTGCTCCGTTGGACAAACCAAGTTCGCTGTTTGAAACTTTACTTAAAGCTCCAACAGAAACTGAACTGCTTTTATACTAACTTGAGTACTTTGAATATTTACCAACATGCCCAAGATTTAAAGATAAGAGTGATAATGCTATTATATTTCTATATACATGATATAAATATATTGCACATTGCAATTCACACTGATGCAAAGATGCAATTGTCCCTAATAAGATATGCGCTCACTCGAATGAGCACATACTCTGTCATAAGACTAATTGCTATGTAAGCTAAAAGCTATCAACTTGGGTAAGCAGCTTCGAATCATAAATATTGCCTGGGATAAAAAAAAGATGACAGATTCAACTATCCATATCGGAAATCATTTTATGTTTTTCCCATGTTTATCGAATTTTATCTGCAGCTCTTTCAAAGACACAATTTGCAACTCTCCCGCAACATGGGGCGCATTCAGCATTGAAAACTCTATTAACTGCGGCAAGCACAATTATGGTAAGCAAATCTGAGCGGGCTGAAATGAAATATGACTTTTTCATAAACATATGCATTGGTTATAAATGTGGCGGCCATTAGAAAACGTTTTGCGCTAATGTGCTACAAATATTTCATGTGCCGAATGTCGGCAAAATTCGAATTTCGTTGCGCAGAATGTTGACAACAACATTCGCCAAAAAGGGGCTGAAACGTGTGCAACATTCGGATTTGGCGGATTTATTTTTTGTTTGTTGTTGTTGTGTTTTTTTTAATATTTTTTTTTTGGCTCTTTGCGGTCGCGTCGGCATATGGAAAGCACCGTTAATGCTCGGCACATTGTTGTGGTAATATGTTTGGTAAATTGCCGAGGCGCATTTCTGCTACCGACTGGCGACAACAAAACAACTTCATTTTGGGCTACCATAAATATTACGAGTACGGCTCCATTATATGAGAGAGTGCTCGCAATTATTCATATTTGTGGTTGCCATTGTTGGCATCGCTTGTTTGGGGATGCGTTGACCCACTGAGTTCGACAATGGATCGGCGGCAGCAGCTGCTTTATGTGCCACATCAAATTGTCAGTGACTAGGCAGCAACAACTGCAATAGCTGCAAGAGCAGCAGCAGCAGCAGCAGCAGCAGCAGCAGCAACAACAGCATTAGCCACAATATATCTTGCAACACGAGTCAACTGTCGGTTTTTATTGTCGTCTGCTGGCAGGCCAAACATTTCTTTGTTTCGTTTGGCATTTTTGCATTGCAAATTGCCACAAAAATCGCAGCAGCAGCAGCAGCAACAACAACAAACAGCACTAGAAAAATGTTGCGGAAAAACTCATAAAAACGGCGGCCTGAAGCTCGCTTTAAGCTCATTTGAAAGTCAAATAACCTGGCCGAACAAAATCAAAAAAACAACAACAACAACAAAAATGAAACTAAGTAAAAACTAAAACTATTACCCAAAAAAAAAAAAATACAAAAAAATAATGTAGAAAAAAAATAAGAAAAAAAAGTGCACCGCGAGTCACAGAAATTGCCTGTTTTGCATTCGAGTTTTGTTTATTCGGTTCGATTTCGATGCCAAAAAGACTTTGGCGAAAATTACTCGCGAAAATTATTTCGCTAAATGCTGCCATTCGGCAAAGAGCACCGAAAATGGGCAGCACTTAGAGGCAGAGTTTGGGGCGAGCGTTGAAGTTAATGCAAAAATGTTTTAATTAATTTACAAAGCATTTGGCGAGTTGCCCGAGGCGAGTCGCTCAGCAACAAACAACTCAATAATTCATAAGCGTTGCCAGACTGCGATCTACAACCATAACAACAACAACAACAACAACAAACAACAGCAACAACAACAATAACAACTTTTCGCTGGGTTTCTGTTTATCAGCTGGCGCTGGGATCTCTTTGGGTCTCTCGGGCAAAAGTGTCACGTAGTGCCGGGCGGCGGGCGCTAATGATTTCTGGGATTTCATAAGCGAATGTTTGAGATCTCATTTTTGAGCTTGCGATAGCAACAACAACAGCAACAACAACAACAACAGCAGCAACAAGGTACAACGACATTGCCATATGGAGTTGTCTCAATGTCTTTTCATTTCGCCTCGGCTTGATTCGGTTTCGGTTAATTGGCAGCCAACATCCCAAAGATTTTGTGGCGCTTCTCGTTCCCCCCACCCCCCAAGAAACAAAAAAAAAAAAAAACGAGTTCATAATGAATGGCCAACATGGCAAGCGCACGTTTTTCTAGTCGACCCCGCAGCCCTCTAAACCGCTCTAACAACAGCGAACCTATTTTGATTGTTGTTTGACGCATGTCAATGGAATTGTTGTTGTCGTCGTTGTTGTTGTTGTTGTTGTTGTTGTTGTTGGCGCCACAAAAATGTCAAAAATTGTGCTACACGACGCCGTCGAGGACTGAGCCCAAATGATCAAATGAAGTTGTTTCGCTTGTGCGGCACGTGCGTTTACTTTTCGAGTTTGAGTCTGTTTCTCTTTTTTGGCTTTTATTTTTCATTTTTTCTTTTTCTTTTTTTTTTGGTTTTCTACAATAAAGCGCAAGCTGACATGTCTACGCAGTTGGGTGCCTCCACTAAGCGGCCATTGATTCAATCTAATGATTGCAATCAAAACTAAGTCAGAGCTAAATCAAAGCTCGATCAAACATTAGTCAGACATTTACTGAACGAATTGTGAGCATTGAAACAATTCTTCGACAATAGAAACTTTGCAATTGTAACTAATTATTCCAAGAGTTAAGCCTATTATTATTATAGATTTATGAAGATTAAGATAGAAATCTGAAAGTGAAACTTCAATTTGACAAAGAAGTTTGTCAATAAAGATTTTTACAGGCTTTCTATTGTAAGATCAAATAAATCATCTAATAAATAATGAAATAATTCAAGATGTGAATTATATAGATATATAATGCAATAAATATTTGTTTAATAAGAAACAAACACAATCGAATTGAAATCTTTTTTCCATTTATTTTGTTTATCGGAAAAGTTCAATAGATCTTGACGTCTGCTTCTTGTATCTGCTTTCCACGATCTTATTGTTGTTACATCATTACAGAGCTGAACGGCATCTGCTTCATTAGTCGAACAATTAATTTTTCTGCCCGGCTTATCCAGCCGACATGTGTAGGCATTTGCCATAAAAGGACCGTCAAGTTTGGGCACCGGAGAAGCCCGGCCAAGCACCGCCTGCTCCTTCTTCTGCCTTCTATTGGCTGCTCGTGAAACTCTGTGGCGCAGATGGCACCGCGGGCTAAAATTGAGTAATAGCCCAGCTAACTGCCAGCAACAACAGCAACAACAACAACAGATATAAGAGCAAGACTAATTGATTTATTTTATTTTCTATTTTTTATAAGCTGCATGCAAGTAAACAATTTGCAGCGCCTGGCGAAATCATAAAACAAAACTTAACTCGAAACTGAAACTGAAACTGAAACTGAGACTAAACTATCCAAATACTTGAGCGGAAAGTTGGCTCCACACTTCGTCATCGCGCTGGCTGGTTGGATTAATATTGAAATATTGCCGGTCAGGCGACGTTGCCTATGATCATGTAAAGTGTACGAGACGCCTGAACGACAGATGGACGGACAACTGGCCAGGGCCACATGTGAGACGCCGTCAACGGCACTGAACGCTGGCTCTTTGATTTATGGCCGCAGCGCTAATAAAGACAACAAGCTGCAAGCCAATCCGCCAGCCAACCAACCGACTCCGACTCCGACTCCGCACAGAATATGGCAGGATGTGCCGCCGGCGAATGACAATCAAACTCATGGCTAATCCCCAACGTGCAGGCGCTGGCCGTGTAAGTAGCTGTTACTTTGTTGGCGTACTAAAAGCTTTCCTAAAGTGCAAACATATTTATATACCTGATTGAATGGAGCTTCCGTCTTGGTTCATCTTGCACGGCAAATATCTGAGATATATATAGTAGATGTTGAAGAGGAAATACATTTTCATATATATTTTAAATTTGTTGTTTGTTGAGCAGCGGCTTCTGCCATCTTCAAGTTCGTTGCCTAAGTCTTTTGTATTAATCAGACCATTTAATATATAGATCAATACTCTGACTTTTAAAAATTGAATATATAGAACGATATCCTATTTGACTTTTCCAAAGAAATTTCGACAAGAGTAAATCGCAGCGGCGCTCTTCAAGTTCGTTGCCTAAGTCTTTTGTATTAATTAGGTGGCTCCTGTGGCAACTGCTGATGCTGAGTGCCGACTGCTGCTGGCTGCAACAGCGTCGCTGTCACAGTGACCCAGTTAAAGGACTGTGCCGATGGCAACTAGTTTGGCAACACGTTCTATGCGGCGGCCCACAAAACTGGTCGGGTCAGCACTGGCTTTGGCACTTGCTCAGCTGAGCTCCATAAAGTTGCATCATCATCGTTGAGGGATAGCCAAAAGCAGGGTGTATAGCAAGAAGGAGCCGCTATCAATGTGTTGGAGGCGGGCTAGGGGCTAGGGGGTAGCTGTAGGAGCTGGCGGTACAACGACTATTGTACAACAAGCAAACGCGCGCCTGGCAGCAAATGATGCCATGTTATATATATTTTTGTACGGTCCATCCGTCTGTCCCGCTAGCCGTGCGTCCGTTTATTCGTGCAGCTCAGATTACTGCGGGGCGATAAAAATGACTTGCCAACTTGCACATTTGGCCAAGACCAAGACCGGCCAGAGAAGAAGGCAGCCCCGAAGAGCTGAAGCTGAAGTTGAAGTTGGATTCGGAGTCGAAGTCGAAGTCGGAGTCGGAGGCGGAGTTGGAGGAGCGAGTGGCCCGGCCAGCTAGTTGCCTATGGCAAATATTTAGATAGATTTGACTTTTCATGTTAATGGCGCGCTTTCAGCTGTTCATAATTAATCGGGCATCCACATTGAACAAGTGAGGTATTTTTATTTGCCAACTGCGATAGCCAAAGCGAATACCGAAAGACATTTTATGGCTAATTAAATGCATTGAAATCTCATGACTCGATAAGCGGCTCCAGCTGCGGCAGCAAATAAGTAAGTTATTGGATCAGTCAACAGAACAGAGAAATAACTCAGCAGTTGTTGAATTTATCACGTTTAATAAGCAATAAATACTTACTTTACTGCTCTATTAAATTATTGAAGAATTTAAAGTTTTAATTGGAGAATTTCAAGCAATTATCTGAAAAGAATTGAACGGTTTCTATTTGTTGATGAATAAAAGTTTACAAAATTAAAGAAAGATCTTCTACTATTTTTTGTATATATATATTCACATCATTTTCTTTTAGCTCCAAAGCAATCTCTTGAGCTTCAACTTTAATTAAGCTTTAAATAAATAAAATAAATAATATAAATTATGGAGCGGATAATTGCGAGTTTAGCATAGACAATAATGTATTTTAGAGAAGTCTGGCATTATAGTTAAGCTTATATAAGAGGCTTAGGAGGGATGTGCCCACTAAACGAAATGCTCGGCATAATTTGGCTAATATAAACATAAGCTGCTTAGTGACGTTTTTTTTTTATTGTTGGCAATACTCATCCCGGGCGGCCGCTTGGCAATTGCTTCCTCATCGTCGCGTCGATTCTTAAAGCAGTGTGTTAAATCGTTGTAAAATCTATGAGCTGTCATTAAATAATACCACGCAATAAAAGCACTAAAAAAAATGCATAAAATGCATATGAAAATGCAAAACACTTTGCCCACACCACGCAAACATGGTGCAAAAAAACAACAACAACAACAGCAGCAGCAGCAGCAGCAGCAAAAAAAATGGATATTTTACAATTTATTAAAAATTGATTGTATTGCCACGCAGCAGTTACAGCTACAACAACAACTAGGCCTGGCTCGGCGCGGCTTGGTCTGACCAGGCCCAGAGACAGCCGCAGACTTTGGTCGTGGCACTTGTTGAGCGAGCGTTTTGGCAAATGGCAACATGAAAAACATACCGAAAAAAACAAAAAACAGAAACAAGTAAGAAATATCAAATCCTGAAGACAAGCGGCAAACATGCAACATTCGCACACCCAACTAGACCGAGCGACAGCAATGTGAAAATTGCATTTTAATAAATTTAGAGCTGGTCTCTTTATCGATATCTCTGACTGTGAGTATGTGTGTGTGTGTGTGTGTGTGTGTGATATGCGTACTATAAATGATTTTAATGCGTGAGTGTGTCAATAAATTTGCAATTGCAACGATTGCGGCTTGCCCCGTGCCCCATGCCCATATCGCTTTTGGATTGTGCTCGAATCGTGGCCCATTTGTTACGGCTGCATTCTGATAAGCTCGGCGGTTCAGCAGCTTGAGGCATTGCTGATAGCGCTGCCCCCGCTACCTTGTTATTTATTTGGCATTTTTTTTTACATTTTTTTTTTTTATTTTTTTAATTAAACATGTGCACTTGAACTGGCGGAGCATATTTTAATATTTGCCTTGTCGCTTGTCACTACACTTGCACCTCGGGACCCGCAGCTGCGGCAGATAATAATTTCTTACGTTTGAAACATAAAACTGTAATCTTTTCATTCGGTTGCAACAGAAAATTATGACAAAATATTAATAAACATTCAACATTCAACAGCTCAAAGGCTGCCGCCGCCGCCGCACAGGTCCGGCTCTTTGGACCGCTCTGGTCTTGAATTTATTTTAACTGGGCGCTATCGATTTGACCCGCTCTAGAAATGCGCTGCAAATGCAACGAGTCCAACTTAAAGTCCGACTCGACTCCAAATTGGAGTACATTGCCGAGCCGTTTGCATGTACGAATTTAATTAAAAATTTTGTTTGCGTGCATATTTCATAAATAATAAATAATTATTATCGTTCTCATTGCCCGGCTTGTTTATATTATTTATGAGTCCGTTTGTACAGCATGAGTCCCAATCATGTTCCGATGTCGAGCATTAATGAGAAACCAACAAAATACACATAAAACACACATTAAAGCTGCTTAGCATAGTGTAAAACCGAAGTCAACAGCTCTAATATATATGGTAATAATAATAAAGATTGACGCGCGACGAATAAAATATAGATAAAAAAAAGAGTATATCCAAATATTTTATTGTAAAATGTCATCAAGTCCAAGTTCTGAAAAATTGATTTATTTTGGTAGTTTTTTAAAATGTAATTGAAGCTCGGAGAAATCTTTTTAAAATATAAATCGCCGCAATTGGAAAAGGAATTTACTTCTTAACTTATAGCAGTAATTTTAAGAAATTGAGAAATTAAAGAAACTGCGAATTTTAGCTTAATTCAAGAATTTTATTTACCTAAGCAAAAGTATACTTTGCCTTTTAAGAATCTAATTTTAAATAGAGTTTAAATTGTGAAGTACAAAAAATTTTGCATCTCCCTTTAAAGTATTTCAGCCAATGTCATTAAAGCACATTGAACTCCTAGATAATGAAATCGGAAGTAATTCTGTTTCAATTTTATGAATTAAATTAGTAGTAATTGGTTTTAAACATGGAAAGCTAACGAAATGCTTTTAGCTAATGTTATCACCCCAAAACCAAATTAAATCCACCCGCTTACTTTCGCGTCACTTTTCCCACACTCCACACACACACACACACACACACACACACACAGAGAGAGTCAGCTCATTAACTGATTTTATTGTGGCTTACAATTTGCTGCATATCGGATGCGTCATTGGCTTTTAGCCCGACTTTCATTCGATCATTCATGGATCATTAGATCATTCGTTGATTCGTCGATTCGTCGATTCGTTGATCCGTTGATTAGGGCAATGCGCGTATTTATGACGCTGTTTACACCAAGCGAAGCCGTTTGCAAAACTCTATCGAAAATCCATCAAAAGTCCATAAAATATGAGACTTGATGCTTCATCACGGTTGAGGCTGCAAGCTGCAGCTATATCGCAAGACAGCTGGAAAATTGTCTATAAAAGTTGCAATTAAGCGAGTCGGACGCATATCTAAGCATGTTAGCCGATCACAAATGGAAGCGGAGAAGCCAAAGGAGTTGGCAGTTGGCTTTCCAGCCAGACGAGGCGACGTCTGTGACAATTTTTCGTGGCGGGGTTTCAATTTAAGTTTCAGTTACTCTGGCGGCAGCTCGTTAAAGCTAAAATCGGGCTTATTAAAGGCGCACGTCGTTTATGGCACATGAAAATCATTTAATCGATGGCCATATTTGGCGGAGGCTTACATTTTGGCAAAGACAGCTTATGTGGCAGCTGCCGCAGCCGCTGAGCGACGCCCACGCTGCTGTTATGACTGCGATTGTGGCAGGCTCTAATGACAGCTGAGCTCGGCCTGAGATCTCGAGCCGTTGACAGTAGCATCAAATTATGAGCCACAAATCGCAGCCAATTGAATGTTTATTAAATGCCAACTCAAATTGTATCCACCTCTCTTTCTAACTCTCGCTCTTCCTGCGCCCGCTCTCGCTCTCGCTCTCTCTGGCTAATTATGAAGCTCGCTAATTGCAGAAATAAATCTGCTAAACAATTTCAATTTGTTGCCCGCAAACGACTCGACTCCAGTTGGCTGCAGCCGACTCGACTCGACTCGAGTCTCGACTCGAGTTCATAAATATGCAAGAGACAAGCCGCTGGCGGAGAACTCGAAAGGCGGCTGCTTGAAGATTGCCAGAGAATTCACTTTGGCGAATAATTTAGCGCTAATTAGACAAGAATCGAGCGACTTTTGCGTGGCATGGGAAAATAATGCGAGCAAAAACAGTTAAATTCGGGCTGGACCGAATTATAAATGCACTTCCTGGCAAGATGTTCCATATATTCAGATACATCAATTATATATAATAATAATAATAATAAATGTAATATTAATAATAATAATTATAAACGGAAATAAAATATAATAAGATCTTGAGGATATAGCCAGGATAACTCTAAAAATAATAAAGTTATTCATACAGAAATAAATGTCTTCACCGATTGTTCCTGAAGCAGCTATATGATGGAGTCCTCCGATCTTGACAGAAACTTTGGCCATATGTTGAGAACAGAGCGACAGTCTCAGTTGTAAAGTTTGTTTGGATATCTTGAAAAACCAAATAAAAAATACAAAACACATATTTCGACCGATTTCCGATTTTATCTGTGATATAAGAATGTGATTCGTGCGGCTCCAAAATATATACTGCCTGCAATATATAGTAAGTATACGTATCGTCTAGATAATCTATATGTGCCAACGCGTAAGGGTATAAAAACATAGCTAAAGCGAATTAGCTGATATTAATTTATTAGCGAGGCGCGTAGAAATTATCGCAAATGCTTATGGAGCATTTAAAGTAATTATACTATATGCCCGATCATAATTAAATATGTAGTTTACATTTGTGGGAATGCAACGCGATCGAACTTGTTTTTCTATATACATAAATGTATATAGTCGATCTTATCTGCGAGTTGAGCGCGTTAGTGTTATTCGTTTATAAACTGTTTATGGACACAGATGTATAGATCAATAGATCATAGATCAATGGATCATAGATCATGTACTTCTTTTGCTCATTAATTTGCTGCTCCTTGAATATTTTTCCCACATGTGCCTCCCCTCAACAGCTTTGCGAAATGCCAGGCAAACAAATATAAATGTTGATTGCCAATACTCACATTAATCTCTTACTACCTGCCCTCACCCCCCTCCCCCCCTCGCGCACAATTCCCCTCGCAGCGGCAAATGCCGCGCACGCCACAATATTTAAGATGCCAAAGCGTTTTGCGTATTAATCGCCAGCAAGCACAGCAGCGGCGAACGTGACGCAAATCTGGTGGTGGCGCCACAAAATTCGCCCGCCAGCCCCCCTGGAGTCGGTGGCAAATAAAACTGAAAGCGGCAGCACTTTGTGTAATTGTTGTGGGCAATGGCAAAAGATTTGCATTCACTGTTACAATCAGCGCGAGCAGAGAGAGAGAGAGAGAGGGGGGAGGGCAACTGTGAGGGCGAGCGTCGATCGCTGCGAGGATTACAAGCAGCATGCTCCCTAAGAAACCAATGCGCCTCCCCTCCCTTTGGCCCCTGGGCTGTCTGCGCAGAGTGTGACTTATGCGGGTGCCATGAAATGGACAACAACAACAACAACAACAAAAATTCTACCAGTTGCGAGTCACCTTCGTTGCGGCAACTGCAACTGCAACGGCAACAGCACAAGCAACAGCAACAACAACATTTGCAACATGAATGACTCGTTACGCCTGACCTATGTTAGCCATTTGTTGTTGTTGCTGTTGTTGTTGGGCTTTGGCCGCCGTCCTCAATTGCCTGGCTGAATGGCGTCCAATTCGATTATTCTAACATGAATTATAGTTCGTGTTCGTTGAATGGACAATTATGAATTTATCATGTTCAATTTGAACAGATATTTTGAGCTATATATACAGAGTGTGTTTTTTTTTTGGCCTGCTGAAAATTGCATTGGGCCATATTTTAAGCCGTGTTTTAGCATTGCATTCGTTGCTGTTGTTGTTGTTGTGCCATACTCGTACATAATTAGTTTCTGCTGCAGCACAAAAAAATAGCCGCTTTTGGCTAACAAAATTGCTGCGAAGATTTATATGCGGGCATTGCATAATCGGACTAGCAAAAGTATATATATATGTCTATATAAACTCGTAGAAAAGTTATTACAAAATTATCATAGTATATTCAAAATATCTGAAATTGGTATGCGATAGAATAGAAAACTTATCAGTTGTAGTTTTAACAAACATATTAAAAATGCTTTTTGTATATGCGACAATTAACTTTGATTTATCACAAATTTACTGTAACTGGATTTTATACTTGAATCATCTGAATAAAATTTTATATTGAATTGGAGTTAAGTTAATTTATCTGAAATTTCAATTTGAAATTTAACAAACTAAAGATATTTGAGTTTATAATAACATTTACAGACTTTATCTGCATGTAAATCTTCATAAAATTAATTCGCATATTTTCCAAATTTAGTTTAATAAAAATGGTTATTCTATATGCATATCATGTAATAAATTTTGATATATTTCATTTTCATTTTATTAAAAGTTAATATATAAATATATAAATCTTTACAAAATAAAACCTAATTATGTATATTTTCCGATTTTAATTATATATTTGCTTTATATTTTTTAAATTTTTATCAAGTATATTTATGTATATATTTTCC